>JAOWBB010011304.1:0-70763 GCA_028565995.1 Ricinus marginatus
CCGCCGCACTCCTTCCCAAACACTGCGCCGCCGGAGGCTTCGAACGCTGTCGTAAAGCCTCCTTGATTCCTGATTAAGGGCATTTTATTAACGTTTCGAATCGACTTCCGGCCGATATTCGCCGTCGGGGAAAGCACTTTTTCCTTTTTCTCTTTGGAAAAAACAGATATTTTGCGGTGACCGAGACGAGTTTCGCGCGAAACCTTCCCGGACGGACCGGCAGAGAGACGGACGCCCCAGAAACAGCGGACGCGAGTTTACGGGCCGAGGGTTGGGCGGCAATGATTCGGGGAGAGCGAGTGGGTAGGTTTAAGAAGAACGGGCGGAAGTTTCATCTGATTTTAATGACTCTGTCGCTGCTGCGAGATATCCGATTTCCGCTGGAACACTCGCCCAAGGTTTTGCTCCTCCCGCTTTTTGAATGTAAAATTATAACGGCAATTTATTATGGATTAGCATCTTCATCTTAATTAAAAGAGAAATTTATCTCCTTCCCAGCTAATTTAGCTACCGGCATCGGTTTTCGGTCCGTGATCGGTGGAAACCGGAAGGGACGTGGCTGCGGGCTCTCGGGACCCGACGAATTTTTGCGAAGAGGAAAGGGGAGAAGCGAAAAATTTTGGAAAATTGACTCGCACAAAGCGAAGGCGGAAGCGGATATTTGGGATTTTGCAGCGCGAGACTTCCGTTTCGCGCGCTGGAAGCCGGAAATTTGAGGAATTCCGGATCCCAAGGAAAGGACTTTGGGGGCGCGAACCCGGTTTCGCGGGAGGTTGCGAAAGAGATTTTTTCGGAAAGGAGACAATCTCCCGGCTGGGGGGGGGGGAGGTAAGCGATTTGGGTTCCTTTTAATTTACGGAACGTCCCAAAAACTTGTAATCCGAGGGTATTAAAAGCCCTTTCGGACACTTATACTCGGTAGCTCGTTAATTAAATCCGATTTATGGACCGCGGAAATTGGGAAAAAGGGCGAAAATTCCGGATCGTACGTTTTGTCAAAAGGCTTCCGCTTGCCCCCTGGCTCCCCGAAATTAAAAAAAAAAAAGGTCTCTCCGCAGGATGGGTCCCGAACCTCGCGGAAGAGCACGAGGAACGGAAAATATTCGATTTCCATTTATCCGACTGGATAAATTGCCGCCGTTGGGATATGGGAATGGGCCGCGCCTCCCCGTTCGAGAGGAAATCTCTCGGCGGCGACCACGCTTCGTTTGAAAATTTCCAGTTTACGGGGGCAACCGGGTGCTCGACAAGTCCGGGTTGACGACCGGGTCGCCGGCCGGGCGGCAAGGGGCCGCGGGGGTGGGGGTTGAATTTTCTGTTTCTTTTCGATATATTACAGAAAGGTCAGCTCCCGATGAATGCCCCGCGAATCTAATCAGCACACAAAAGAAAGACGTCATTTCTCGTGTCTGGGGGTGTACCGTAGCCACGGAGATCCGTATTTCCCGACCACTCGCGTAACGCACCCGAAGCGAAAGCAGGAGAACAAAGGGAAATCCGTCTGAGTTGGGTTTCGCTTCGCTTTCATTGAAACCGGCGCACGCGCCCAGCATCCCTGGTCCAGAACTTGTGAAAGCAGAGGATGGAAAATTCCCCTTTCGCGTTATCTGAATGAAGACAGACAAAAAATACGCAATCACATCGCTTTTCCGAGGGCATTCCGGAAAAAATTATTCGGCGAAGCGGGTCTCGCGACCGCGGAATTTTCAATTATTCTTCTGCTTCGGGTTAGGTTCGGGCGGTTGGAAAGCAGAAGGAAATCTTTCTCGGAGGCAGAGGGGCCCCGCCGTCGATCGCCGACATTCCTTCTGCGGGCGAAGCGAGGCCGCAGACCCGGGAAACTTTCCGGTATAGACCGAAACTTATAACGTCACGTTAGACGAAGGGGGATATTCCCCGTTAAGGGTTGAATAGAAGGAGACGGAAAGGCAAAGATGGTTTTGAAATCGCGAGCAGCTTCCCCGTCCGACTCAGAGCCCGTTCTGCGCTCGGACAGAATGCCACGGATCAAGATTTTTATCCCGATGCGAGCGTCGAGTCAACGTGGTTTGTAAACAGGAGAAAACGGTTCCGCGAGTGTGGTGGCTCCGTGCGAATTTCGTCCGATGCGGGATTAGAGACCCGAGGAAAAACTGGCGAAGGAGAGCTTGGATTCGTCCCCGGGCGCGATAGGGATGCAGCAGCCGCGAGCGGTTGCCGACAAGGAGGACACGACGTCGCATACGAGAGGGCGTTCGGTCCTGAGGAGCTGCTGCTGTCTGTGCCTGCCGCGGAAGAGAAGACCGCCGTCTCCGAAGCCTCCGCAATCAGGGAAGGGCGGAATGGTTCAGATGTTTTACTACGAGAACAGAGGAAAATGTTGTAAGAAATTGCTCAAGTACAACGGTTACCCCAACAAGGTAGGTCGATTTTGGATTTATCCTCCGCTGGAGATTTCCCGAGAAAAATTGCAAGTTGCCTCGCGCCTGAAAATCCGATCTTGTGCAGAGATTTATCGGGGTTAGTACAGTGGGCCGTGATGGCATTTGAATTTAAACCGCTTTGTTTTCCTTTTACATTTATCTGAAACCGCTTGGGTTACGTCTCCGCGATTCATTATCCGCCTCGGAAAACGAATGTTGAGAACCTTCGGCCCAGGCTCGCGGCACCAAAATCGAAAACTGCGGATGGACCAAGGCGCAGAGCGACTGCTTTCCTCCGCCTTTTAGGGACAAGGAAAGGGATTTTCTTTCCCTCGCCCATCAAAAACAAAGAAACCGAGAAACTGGGTAAACTTTACGTGGAAAATTTTTCACAAAGGTATTTTCGTCAAGGCATTATTAACCACGGCGGGATATCGCATGCTGATTGTTAACAGCGGGACAACAAATGAAAAAAGCACAAAAGCATTAAGAAAAACCTGTAATTTATCCATTGTTCTCCCACAATGAACGAAACCTCGTGACAGGCATTGGGAAAGACTTCCTTTGGTGCAAGCAATTAAGAAATCGACTCAATATCGAAACCCCGTCTTATACATACATATATATATATGTATGTAATATCAACTGTATAAATTAGGTTCATCACGGATGTAACAACAGAACGCGACCGAAGATTGGAACGCAACTTACATACATATTTTATGTACAAATAAAACAACTGGAATCGGCGTGATGAAAATAAAAATGTAGGACCCTCAAAATTTTTAAACCGAGAGAGAATCGTTTTTTTATTTACCGACGTGGAAGCAGAAAAGTGGGAAAATGAATAAAAGAAAAAAAAAGATTGTAAACAGAGAAAGGCATTAAATGGAAAAGGTTTCGTTGTTTGACGTAAGATCCAGTATTTAGCGAATAAAGTGAACTCCTGGATAAAGAGCCGGAAAATAAAAAGGAAAAAAAAAAAAAAAAGAAAACCGGGCGGAAAACTGGAAAATTTCAAGTTTCTGACATTTTCCTTTCCATCATTTCCACTCCGGTTTCCCGTCATTTTCCAGACGCCTGAGACCGTCTCCAGTCAAAGGGCTCGTTCCGAATTCCATTTATATCAACCGCGGCCGGGGTTGATACGGTTCGGCGCACAGTGCCAAAACAACGCGCACCTCTAATATGCGGTCTACCGCGCGTCGAACCGTCGGAACCGGGAAAAGAAGCCTTTCCCTTCCGGATACTTAAGGACCGAAGCACGTCACACAGTGAAGCGGTGCGCGTTCGGAAAAAAAAAAAAAAAGAATTTCCCTCGTACAGGTTTTCGAAGATGGGCGAATAAGATCTAACCTAACCTCCAACGGAGGAGGAGGAGGAGTCCGACAGCTTTGCTTTTCCAGCTGCAGAAAGGAAAAGAAAATCCTCTTTCAGGATGAGCCTTTCCGACTCGCGTCCCGTCCACTTCCTTCCGGAGTCGACGGCCCTTTTTCGAATAATTCTTTTCGAATTTCCCGAAGCGACAGCATCGACGTCGGCAAATCGCCTTGCATTCTTTATTTAATTGCGGACATAAAAATGACCCTCTGAATAACGTCAAGACCGATTCAAACTTATGCCGTGCCGTATTTTGCACCGTCAATCGCCGCGACGAAATTTTCTCCCAGGTTCGGAAAAGCTTTGGTCCTGTTAAAGCTGCATTGACTCGGGTTATAAACTCCTGCGCTGAAATTTTTTTGCATTCTGAAAGCGCTCGGCAGGGAAATGCGGAAAAGCGAACGTGTGTGTGACGTGGGACATCGGCGCCATTTTTGATCTTATTTGCGTCGGAAAATGTCCCGAAAGAAGCTTTTCCTTTCCACGTTTTATCGTCTCGATCGAAAACGCTAAAACCATTAATTTACAAGGAAAAATCTTAAAGTAAATCAGTGACCCAACCCTAATTTTTATCATTGTTATTGTTATTATTGTTGTTGTTATTGTAAGTGACAGGGGTGAAACTTTTTTTTTTTTCGCTGGCTGCTGCAGCGCATTTTTTAAGCGCTTTAAAATCCTCCGAAAATTTGCATTAATTTATTTAAATATATTACTTTAATTAACTTTATTCATCGATGAAAAATTTTCTCAGTATCCATCGAATATTTTTGCATTTCATTTTGACGAGAAGCAAAATGTAAGGGAAAATGTCCAAGGAACAAACCGTCCACATGCGGCAGGCGGTAGACCGTCGCTGCAGCCTTGCACTTAAACACATGCAAAATGAATTTGGGCCGGAAAGAAAATGAATTTTCCATTACCTCGTCATTTGGCGGTCAGTTTTCCGGGATTCGCAACGATATTTTCAAGGATGAGGCGGGAACATATTTTAATTCTTCGTTCCTCGTCCGCTTTCCTCTCATGCAACTTGCATGAGATGCGAGAAAGGCCGGAAAACCGTTTCGGATCCCCGAAAAAGGAAAGTGCCGAACGGCTGCAGCATTCGAATCCGTTTATTGCCTTCGACCCCGGGGAAACAATGGTTAGGTTTGCTTTCCTTTGGCTCCGTCGAACCTCCCGAACAAAGGAGTGCGCTCCCGATCCCGGGCCCGTATGCGCCGCTTGATTAAATAATTTCGAGTGCTTAAAAGCCACTTTTGCCTCCGGCCATCTCACCCTTAAAACTTTCCCACCCTCCTCGCCCCGGAGACGCAGCATCCGAGTTTAGCATGGGGATTAATTTCTGAATCTTTTAAGGGATGAAATTTTCGAAGTCCTCCCCCCCACCCCGAGAAGGAAGAACGAACTGACCTTTTTTGATTTTGCCGCCCCTTTCTCCGCGACCGAAGCAAATCTCACTTTGCCCGCAAGAGGAGACGGTAAAAAACATCTACGAAACATGGAAGTAATTTTAATTTTCTCGTCTCGTTTTCTACACAAATCGCGGAGGGCTGTTAAGTGCATCCGCGTAGCCATTACCGGTGGCGGCCCCCCCCGGGACCGGTGGGGGACCGTAAAAAAGTACCCGATTTTTCCGCCTGTCTCCGAAAAAAGGTGCCGCGAATGCAGCTAATGGTACCTATCCCAAAAAGATTCCCGGCGCTGAGCACCGAACGGGTTACGTCAAAGGAAAAGGAAACGGATGTTTTGGCGTAACCTTTAGGTTTGCGAACATTTCCTTTCCGCGTTCGCTAGGCGCAAAATCCGCACCGCGGAACCGATTCCATTGCCGAAATAAAAATTCGCGAAACCAGTGTAAAAGCCACAGCACGGAATGTTCAGGGGTGACTGAAAAATCAGTCGCTTTTTGAATGCGGCGCAACAGAACTAATCGAATGCTGTAGTGAGTGGAGGGGGCCACAGCAAATTCACATTTCGATTTCCCGTATGGAAATCTGATAATGTTTGAATGTTAAAAAATTTAGTTGGTACCTTCCGAGACGGATTTCCGGATCCGCACAGCGTTAATACCTGGACAACGTACCGGGAAATTTGATTTTTCTCCATTTTAATGATCAAGGGTAAATCGTCCAAAAGGGCGCACGTGGGACGTGTTTTCTTCCTTTTTTCCAACGGTCCATAAGACTTGGGTTGAATTCCAAGTTTCATCCCTTTTTCTCATTCACCCCGTCCGTGAGACATAGGTACTTAATCCACTGGCCTCTTCTTATGTGCAGTAAGGTATGGTTTTACCGTTTCGCGAGGCCAACGCTTTTCGTGATTTGGGGGGGGGGGGGGCAATTGTTGAAAAGGCGCATTTGAATGAGTGAGAAATCAAAATGCGAAATTGATTTTTAATTCGACCGAAATATTTTTCATAAAATCGAAATAGGATTTGCAAATGCGAGTCATGGACTTTTTTTTCGCTGTAAACTGCATTTTTACGTTTTTATTCGGACACGGCGGGAAAATTCCTGCCGCTGACGGATGAGGTTCAGTCTACGCTCTCAAAAAACCCCCCCCACCTCCCACCCCCGGGGTGAACTTTCCTCAGAACGTTTTTTGGTGCTCTTCCCAATGCCATTCTCCGTGCCGCAGGTTTTCAACGATACCATTCCGAATTGCTGTTGGAGAGGGTTTCAATTAGGGGCTGTAATCCGCCTCTCTTAAAAATGAGTTCCCATTTTCAATTAAATTTTAATTCCTGTGCTCTTTTCTTTCGGCAAATAATAATTTCAGATTATGGAAAGCAGGCGGGTGGATCGCACATCCATCATGTTAATTAATAGATTGTTATACGGGCGGATGAAAGAGTTGGCCACCATTTGCCCTTAAATTCGTCCTCCGGGGGAGGAGATATCATCGCTTTGAAAAATGACGGAAAACGGGAGTGCGAATGTTTTGGGGGGGGAGGGGGAGGGGCAAATCCGATGATAGCCATGGCACCGCGCAATGCATATAAAGTAAGAGCTTTAAATGTATTTTTTACGGCGTTCGGTTGAAAAATAAGCAGCGAAAGGGGGTGTTTTATGCCCCCTTCCCCGACTTAAGGGAGTCGGCATCAGTTTAAGGTGTCTGTTTTGCCATTTGCACCCCTTCGCGCGAGCAAAAAAAAAATTTGTCGTCCGGGGTCGGTTGCAAACTTCATGAAATTTCAATCCCTTCAAATTCCCGAGGGGCAACCCGGGAAACCTGAAATTTGCATTTTCACTTTTACAACTCCCGAAATGTCGCCGCGATTTGAACCATCCACTTTTCGCCCTCCGAAAGGAAAGAAGGAAATTTTTGGATTTATCCTAACCCGTTTCCGTTTTGCCAGCCCGTTGTTCATGCAGTTCCCGGCCGAGGGATGAATCCCTAAATCCGAATCATTTTTTTCCGGCAAAAAAAAAACGGGGGAAGAGAAAATTTTTACTTCGTCGCATAATGCGGAAGCAGACGACGGTGACGGTTTCCGGTTCTTTAATCTCGGCCGTCGCGGAATTTTTCCGCGACTCATTTTCTCCTTCTCAAGAGCTTTTGAAAAAAAAAAAAAAAGAAAAAAAGAAGGTTTTTCCCGAGCTTTCGAAAGACACGAAAAAAACCGGTTTTAATTAATAAATTATTCATTAAATAAATAAAGATGAGCTTTTTGAAAGATTTTCCTCGCCGTTTAAATTGCTGAATATTAAACTGAATAGTGAAGGAAAAAAAAGAAAAAAACAGGAAGAGGCTTTTCCTCCCCGGATCAAATTTATAATCGAAAATTTTCCTTTTTCTTTGACCGTTTTCAAAGCCGGAGCCTTCCGGACTCTTTCCCAAGAAGAGGCACTGGACCACGAAGTTGTTCGGTGCCCCAAAACACGGGCAAAAAGCCGCTACCAAGATATGTCGTTGCTGAGCGCGAGCGGCGGAAAAATTAAAAGGCTTTCGTCGGTTTTTGCAAATCTCCGGCGGTCGCCGTCCCCCGATTCGATTTCAAAACTAATGAAATTGCCTCGGGGGTGAATTATAATTTTGACTTTTGCATCGCGGTGGAGATTTTTTTTCCTTTCCCCCGCGAAAAAACGTCTCTTCCGGGCCGAATTTCTTACGACGTAAGCTGCGGTCGGGAAGAAGCGGATTTAGTTCGCGCTTTCCCAACAGCATGCGAGTGGCTTTTCTGCAGACGGCCATGCATAGGCGTATGTACCACATACGCGCACGAAATTGAAGCATTATTACAATTCGAACTTGATAATTATTAACATCGGTTCTCCATTTCGACGCGTTTCCAAAGAGCATTTGAAACTGCTGGAATTATCTATTAGTCATATTAAGGGGGTGAAGGTTGGGAGAGGCCCTCTCGTGGCGTAAAGTATTCTGCGGTTAATTCCCCGATGGACGATTACACAAATCCGGGCCGGATATCCCAAACCGCAAGCCCCCCCCCCCCCCGGGTGCATGTTTAATGTGAGCCGCCTTTAAGCTCCTTCCTTCCTTCGTTAAATTGGAGAGGAAGCAAACGAAAATTTTCGGCAACGAAGATTTTGGGAATTTGGAATTCGACTAATTCGAACCGACGAAGCCCCGGGCCTCAAAATAGGATGCCCGAAACCGTGCTTTTTCCGCTGCTGCGGAAAAGCGCCGCGGAGAGGCCGCCAGCCGTCGGTTTCTTCGTCCAAATCAAAGGCCTCGAATTTTTCCTCCCGCCTTTCACCAACCCCCTCCCCCTCCCACTGCACATTTCGCGACGCTGATTTTTGGCTGCGATTGGTCCGCCGCAAAGAGCATTCGTCACGGGCGCGCGGTCACCTGATCGGTGGCAATCACCGACGGATATCACTCTCGCCCCGCCCACAAGGTTTTTTTTTTTTTTTAGAAATTCACTCCCGATAGAAAAGGGGAGGGGAAATGGCGGAGAGGGGAGGGAAAAAAATAACGAAGTATTTATTCCTCCATTTTCTTCGCAACATAAAATTTTTATCTGATGACCCGAAAAAGTCAGAGCACCGGGAATAAATTTTGAAAAAAAAGTTCAGCGCGGGGGCTTATGGGAGGAGCTTTCTTTCCTTTATTTGCCGAAGCTCGTCGAAAGGCGGAAAATGTATCGTCGACGAGGGGCCCCTTCTCGGTGATTTTTTAATCGTTTTAAAATCGAAAAATTTCTCAGGGCCCTTTTTTTCATCCCAATTCCGACTGAAATTAATTTACGACTTCAGCTTTTTTTTTTTTTTTTTTTTTTTACCACCTTAATTTTGCCGCGGCATTTACGGTTCGGGCACCGATACCGCAAAACTAATAAAAGAAAAAAGCTGATTTTCCCGGGGTAAATAAATTCAGCCGAGCTAAATAAATGGATAAACAAACTTCCTTTTCCTCGCCCGGAGAAAAGGTGCCATTTTCGGAGGAGGGCGAAGTGTGCTTCGAATTGGAAAAATAAAATCAGATCTGTCTGCCTGCGATCCCCGCACAGAAGCGTCTGCATCCATTATTCGAACGGTCGGAGCCGTGAATGGCCACCCGCGGAAACGCTTTCCTTTAAGTCCCGCTCAGATTTTGAAAGCGCTTTCCGCCTTGGTTCGCCCCCGGATCCTCCGCATTTTAACCGGTGACGTGCAGGGCCCGGGCGCGAGGAGCAGACTTTTGCCTTGCGATGCCTCCGCTACTCGCCCGATTGTCTTCGATAACCGCTCGGTCAGGACAAAGTGTTAACGTGTAATGCGATCATTTCCGGAGGATATCACGCAGTAAATCAGACGAAATTACACCCGGGGGGATTATTCCTGGCGGAGAGAATGAAATATTTCTGGCATAAATATCCTCATTCCGGGGAAAAGAATTGTTTTTGTGCGGGAAATTATTATTCAAAGTGTGGCACTCCTAGCAAGCGCGGTCTCCGTCATCCTTCGCCCCGTCGAGGTATTAAAAAGTGAACTTTTCCCGCGGGGAGTTTCTAAGAGTTCCAACAGGGGCTTTACTTCAAATTCTGCTTTTCGGGATCGGGGTGCTCGGGAGGGGTTTAATGATTCAGAGCTTGCCCGAAGTGAAAACTGCCCTTTCCGGCGCACCTGAGGCTGCTGGCAGCTCCCGAAAACAACTTTTTAAGAATCACGGCAGAGTGGATGGGCTGGCTTGAGGAAAATTAATTTCCAAAATTTTTTCTCTATAGGTATTTATGCCGGGGAAAATCTCCGAGGAAATATTTTCTTCCTTTTTTGTTTTTTTTTTTTATTTTAACATAGCAAAAATGTTGGCAACCCAAATTCATAACATTTAAATCTGACGTTGAGTAATGGGTTTAATACCGGAGAAAATTTTTTTTTTACGAGCTTTGGTTACGGCATGCTTTATGGAGGGAGATTAGGAGAAATTGCTTTCGGGCTGCTGCCACGTTTTCGTTTCCGAAGTCCTGCGATTCCGCAGCACTCGAAACCTGTGAAAATACGCAAAAGAATAACACTTTTGACGATATTTTGATCAATCTTCGTGGTTTTTCATTTTTTCCTGATATGGGCTTGAAAAAATCGCTTATCCAAGAAAGTTCACGTCAGCTGTCAATTTGGAAATTTGCACTCTGATATCCGTTTTTCCCTTTCAATCGGGAAAGCAATTTTTCCCAGGTAAAACCTTACGGATTTCACTCTCGGAGGTGTGCGCAGCTGGGTTTCCTCCGATTTTGTCTAAGCAGTTTCTCGATTGCTGACTCGTTTGGGCGTTGGCTTTTGTTGCCACGAAAGTTGCTGATTCCGAATATCTGTCGGACACCAATTTGTACCCCGGGGGAGAAAAAGTCAGAGAATGCATTTTTCATCTCGGGCCCCAGGTCTGCGGAAGCAGTCGATTCGGTTTTCACTGAAACATACCGGAAAATGTTTTTTCCCGAAAGGAAAAACTTTCCCACTTACCGTTAATTAGTCGCTGATTTACGTCAGGTAGGTTAAGACCTCGATTATGTCTAAAACGCTCCGTGCTAACATTAAACATCGGGTTGGCAAGACTGTTTAAGTCTCGCGGTATCAGAGGGAAGAGAAGCGTAAATGCAACGTCAAAGGTACGCGAAACGTTTCGCTGTTTCGCAAGCGAAAAAGCCCGAAAAGGAACCGTCTCAAATTTTTCATCCCCGCCGAAAAAAGGGATCGCGCCCCGGAAAAGTGACAAACCCCGTATGCTCCAGCACAGAAAAGTAAGCTAAATTATTTTCCACCCTTCTTCACCGGGAATGGAAAAACTCGTCCCAGTCGACTGTGAACATTTCCGTAGAAGCAGCCTGGAGGAAATTCGAGTTTTCCACGGGAAAATAAAATTCGGGGTCGGGAAACGTCTTCGGCCTCCTGTCTCGTCAAGCATTTTCTCGGAGGCTTAGCGCGAAGGGTGAGGTCCCACAACCGGGAGTAAATTTATTTAACGCGGGATTCTCACGCCGAAAACTGAAATTTTGGTGATCGGAAAGCCCGGGGAGGAAGAAAAGGGGAAAAAAGGGTAATTGGAGGCGACGGAGCGAGGGAGCCTTGCAAGCGGCGGAGGAGCTTCTTACCATTTTTGCAAA
Organism: Ricinus marginatus; assembly: GCA_028565995.1. NCBI lineage: Eukaryota > Metazoa > Arthropoda > Insecta > Psocodea > Ricinidae > Ricinus > Ricinus marginatus. The sequence goes on from JAOWBB010011304.1 coordinate 11,329, forward strand.
TAAGCGATGACGGGACTGCCGCGGGATGGTGAAAGACCGCCGAGCTGCCTTTGGGGAAGGGGTAAAAGCAGCCCTCCGCTGCGGAGTCCCGGAAAAGCACTCTGACATGCCGGAAGCTAACGGGATGCGACGAAGAATTAACGGGGAGTATCCCGCAGGAGAAATTGTCTTACGCGTGATATCGGCATCCGGTTCGGGGGCGGAACTTATTTCCGGAACGGAAAGTCTAATGACGTAAATACGGAGCGAACGGACGGCTCAGGTTTTCGTATTTAATCAGAATCGTTCGCTATGAGAACGCGGCAAAACGCGCTTCGGAACTGCGGACTGTTTTCCGTTCAAAACTTTCCCAAAGAAATGAATTACTGCGGAGTCAGCGAACAATGGCATCGCGATTCCGTTTGTTGTTCATAATTCTTTGCCGATTTCATTTTTCAGCGAAACAGTTTTCAATTTGTAATTATTTTTAACGAGGAAAAGCCATTAACTTCTTCCCCTGGGTGTATACCCCCCGCACTCCCAGGTAAAGGGGACCGTTCCGTGCAAATCGAGTGGCAACAAAAGTTAAAGAAACAGAAAAACGGGAGATGCAGAAAAGCGATTTCGGGGTGATTTATTGCCGGGTCCCAGCGGAGGAGAATATTTTTCTGGTGCCACGTTAAAAAAAAAAAAAAAAAAAAAAAAGAAAAGCTAAGTAAACGAGCTTTAAAATAAAGATATCACCGCGTAATGAAGATGTAAGCGATTGCCTCCGAGGGATGCCGCGCATGCGAATGGATTTTAGCAGGTACGGTTTTCCCCCTCGGAGACACCTACATTTTTCCCTTTCGCAAAGCGTTTTCGGATTTCAGCAACACGCCATCGGCGCCCGGTTTTTTGGGCGCCAACGCGCCTGCGTTTTCCGTCGGATATGAAATCTTTTAGACGTGCATTTCGGCTAATCGGAAACTAATGAGCGCACGCGAAGGGAGATCGCAATAATAATCCGGTTGGGCTTTGGTTTTTCTTTGTTTTCGGCTACGGTCTGGAGAGGATAGGCAGGGGGCGAGAGGGCCCCGAAAGGCTTTGTCGCAGAATGCAATTAGTGGAGATTATGAGTCGCCGAAGGAGGCAGAGCGGGAGAGTCGCCTCGAATTAGACGATTCATTCGTCAAAATCCGTTCGGCAAATATTTCTTAACTGGAGAAAATTTCTTAGCTCCGATCCGGGATGCTGCCTCGGGAAACGGGTTCGATATCTCTCCTTCAAACCGCATCCGGCATTAACGAACGCAGAGGAAGTTTGTTCGTCGATAGATCATTTTCATTAGATGCAGCTTCCGCTTCCGGGAGGATGGCAAGCGGCACGCGGAATGCGAAAAAAAAAAAAAAAAATTATTCCACCCCATGATTTTAATAGCATCCAGGAGGCTTACGGGGAAGATAGTCTCGGGATCATCTTCGTCTTCGTGACGCACGAATGAGTTTCGTTTCCGATATTTCGAGTTATTGCATTTCCCTTTTTCCAGTATATCGATTCCCGGAGCATCCTTAAGGCGCTTACGATTTCGGATTCCGTCGACTAGGAATATTTAATTTATAAAATAATTCCATATTGCAATCGTTGCGTATGGGAGAGGGATGGGGGATGGACTGCGAGGGAAACTTCTGGATTCCAGGATCGCGAACCGCTAATCCCTTCTCTCCCCCGCTCCCCCCCCCCCACGAGGCCGATTTGTTTTTCCGGTTCGAAAAACTCGAGATTCGCTCGCCCGTTCCGGCTTTTCGCGTTGAAACGGCACCGGCTCCGTTTTAGGGGGGTTCCGGTATTCGGGCGCCCGTGACGCTGTCGGTGACGAAACGGCAGATCTGCTGACTTCTTGAGACGGTGGAAATCGAACGCGTCCCACGCGGCGAACGTCACTTCCCGCAAGGCCCGGGACTCGCTTCGGCTCCCGCGGGATCTTTCATTTTATTTTACAAGCGAAAACCTCCGTCTGGCTGTTGCTTTCCTCGCCGTTTCGGCTCTTCTGCCGGGGAATTCGCGATCGTGTGAACCTGGAGAGCTCCTTATGCGTCTGGGAAGGGAAGCGTGACCGCGGAGAGGATGAACAGCCACCTAATGCTTGCAATATATATGCTAATTCCGTGAGTTGCGCGGCGTGCTGAGACGCCAAGGGTTAAAAAAAATTTAACTTTTATTGGGGTTGATGCCGCTGCTGTCGCGCAGGCGCAGAAACTCCATCATAAAATCGCAATTCCAGAGCGCACCCTTGTATAGTAATTAAACAATTAGGGGGTGATTTCAAGACATTCCCACGGGATTATTCTTTAGGGGAGGAATTAAAGAAAATCATGTGAAGAGCTCCCAGGAGTCCCGCAACCGAAATTCGTGCTCGGAATCTGCCAAATTAGCTCGGTTATCGGTTTATTTTCGCGTTTTCCCGGATAGGATCGGCATAAAAGGCAGGAAGAAAAAAGGAAATTTCCCCGGGATGCTACCAAAATTAGCTTGTAGCTCCTCGTTCCGGGACACGGCAGCAGTACACGTTCACTCATCGTGCACGTTAATCTCCGCATTTAACGTCTGAGTTGTTTCACGCGAAGTCGCGGAGGCTGCGTGGATCCCGGGACAAAGAAGGGACCTTTGGGTTTCCTCCATCCCGGTCCAATTACGGATTCCGCTCACGTCTGAGCTCGAAAATCGGACTTTTTCTCCCAATATTGACAGCCTTTTCCCATATCTGTCCTTCCCAAATTCAAGCCCTGAAAAAGAAGGAAAAAAAAAAAAGAAAAAAAAAGAAAAAGGGAAAAAATTTAATTCAGAAGCTACCTTTATTTCCACAAATGACTTCTCTTTTCCATATCCTTTTGCCGCATGGGAAAACATTTTTATTTTCCCGCTTCTTCTTCCCTAAGTTTTTACGTCAGACGTCACTGCTGCCGTGCAATTTCCAGCAGCGTTGCTTGTCGCGGAGCCGACACCGCAACCTTTTGAGACTCTCCCACGCGAACATCCATCCTTCTCCATTCGGATGAGGAGAGACGAAAAAAAGTGACGGGACACTTTTCCCTCGCAGCTGGGCTCCCACAGCAATGTACTCGATCGGCAAATATTTATTACTGACGTTACGTGCATTTCACGTGCAGTATTTTCCCCCCGGAATGATTCTTCGGGAGGATCGGGGGGCAAATGCGAGGGTTTTTGTACAAATATCTACCAATTTTCCGGCGGGTATTTTCTCCCGCCGTTTGCTCGGTCCGGCTTTCCTCCGAAAAAATATCGGATTTCCGATATTATTTACCTATTCCGGAAGCCATTGACCGAAACAGCGTGGCGATTTCAGATTTTCTCTTGGCTCCAAATCCGAAACAGTAAAAAAATTTAAATTATCTCAATCCCAGGCTCAGTTATGGTGAGGTTTGATGAAGAACGAGACTTGGGCTTACGAGCCTTCTTCATGCGAGCTTTCGCTTTAGTGTTAGGCACTCTGGGTGTACCGGAAGGGCGATCAATTGCCATGACCAACCTTGCGGGGGAAAATATCTCGCGTTGAAGCGTCGGTTGCGGATGAAGAAGGAGGTTGAGAAAAAGTAAGGTCCCGCGAGCCGGAGCGGGAAAGGACTCGGCTTTTCACGAAGCAACGAAGAAAAAAGGTCCGTTTAATGTGGTTTCAAACTCGAGAAAAATCAGTTCTTAAATTGCGTTCCTAGCTGCCGAAGGCACCGCTCCATAAAGGCAAAACTTTTCTCCTGCATCCCCTTTTCCGCAGGACGCTGCGGAATTTGGTTCGAACTTCCGGTGCCGCGGAAAGTGTCCCGCCTTTGCTTCAGGGTGCCCTTACCCGGGATTTACGATCGCGGTTACCTGAGCGGTTCTCCGGGGGTTTTCGCGAGATACGTTCGGACGCGTCCGAAGCGAGGCGAAAATGCGATTCGTCGTGGAAGCAGACGGAAGAAGCGGGGAAACGGGATTTCAGCCGGAAAGCGGATCGCGCGGCCGAGGAAGTGAAACGCGCGGAAATCCGAAAAGGTTTTTCGCCGGTTATTTTCGTCCGTCGCCGCGTCATTTTTTGATTTTAAGCGGGAGTTCGCAGAGGAAAATAGAATCGAATTCGTCCACGATTTTTCCGCGGCTTGGTCGGCGGTACGGCGATATTTAGCGACGGAAACTCACCGAATTTAACCGGACCCAAAGAATTCCGGAGGATCTCGAAATCCGAAATCTTTTTCTCCAGACCCGCGGGCAAAGGGGAGGAGAAAGCAAAAGAGGGCGATAAATCTGCTGACTGGCTGATTTTTCCTAATCCTCTCTTTGTACAAGTTTTAATCATTCGCTTCGACGATTTTCCATATCCCGTTTCGGGTTTTTTGTATAATTAATAAGGAATCCCCTTTCCTTTTTTACGTGAGGACGGTTTTTTTGTATCTCGAGCACGTGAAAGGAAGCGATCGCGGCAAAAAACGGAGCGGCAAATTCGCCGGAAAGAGGAGAAAGGAAGGAAGGACCGCGTAACGTTATTAATTTGACCGATTAAGCCTCCGCGTCTAAAGCGGCAGCATCTTTCCTCGACGTCTGAGGGGAATTCTGCTGCCACGTTCGCTCTGGGAACAATTTAATGGCTCTCCTCCATTATCCCGCCGCGGAGGCCTCCGTCGTAAATCTTACCGGACTTTTCCTCACCGCAAGCGATGAAGATGTGTTATTTAGCAACACGTGCCCGACAGCAGCCGGGCAGACGGAGTGGGATATTGCCTTCTCCTCGAGATTAAATCTTAATAAAGAATGGGTTCACTCTCCCTGGTGGCCACCCGTATATCAATCCTGCGAACGTGGAAGCAGATAAGTTTTTTAAGTATTCATTCGGAATTGCCTTCTTTTCCGCTCTCATCCTCCTCTGATTTTTCTGCCGGACCGCCCTTTCTTTCGGGAAAAAAAATTTTTTTTTTTTTCCCGTCACCCGATGGAATGGGTGGTGTCGAAGACATCGCAGACAGATTCGTTCATTTACATTTTAATCAAAACGCCATCGGGTAAATAGAGAGAGAGAATAAAAAAAAAAAAATTTTCCCGATAAGTGACTTAATTTAAATATCGTTCGCGGACGTCGTCTGTTAATGTGGAAAATTGCTTTGTGCTGCGATTTTACGTGAAAGATAAATATGGCAATGTTATTTGAAAATATCGTAATAAATTATTCCCGATTTTACCGCTTCCCAAATCACTGCGTATTAACATCGGAAAATTTGCATTAAAAAAAAAAAAAAAAAGGGGGTAGAAGGAACGCAGCTTCGGATGATGTACGCCGGAATAAACTCGTTTAAAAAGTCCTCCCTCTTTCCAGAATGAACCATTTAGGAACGTAAAAGCAGAAGGAATACGATGTGAGCTGGAGAAAAAGTTATGATTTATGCACGTTATATAAAAGGAATATATTTAATTACTCTCGATAGCGCTTCTCCAGGGACAGTTTTTGAGGGTAGATGCACAGACATCGATTTAGAGAAAGTCCGAATAAATCACTCCGGCAAATCCCGCATGCAGGGCAGAGCGTCTTTATATGAAAATGGAAAAAAAAAAGATGCGGAAAAAGGAACTGAAAGTTCCAGTTAACATGGGTTAAAGGAGTTCTGTACAAATTTTCCACGTGGAGAGAGGAATAACCGGAAAATCGAATGAAGAAGAAAGGGTGGCAATGATAATAGGTGTCAAACTCGTGTCATCGCCGCGATCAAGTGTTCCCCCGGGGGGGTGGTTTATTTTTTGGCGGGAAAATTTACCTTTCGTCCGGTTCTCGGGGGGCGTTTTTCGAAAGATGCTGCTGAGAGGAGAAAATTCGAAAACTTCAATTCTTTCTCGCGTGCACATAAATATGCGATATATCTTTCGGTTCTGAAGTCTGTGAAGTTAACGATGGGCGAACGGGAAACGCGGGTAGCCGGGAAATGTTGGGAAATAATTTCCGTCGTATCAAAAACGCTATCAGCATTTTTCAGGTTCGCCCCTATGGAACACTCGCAATTTGGTTCATACATCTACGTGTCGCATGACAATTGTCAGTTACGCGGAAGGATCGGTTTATTTTTATGCTGCACAAATATCCGAATCCGTTGGTTATTTAAGATGTCGTTTTTTATATGTCGTCCCCGGACACGATTCCGCAACGCAAAACGCGATGCTTGGATTTCGTATTTGTGTGAAAGTGCTTTTAATAGAATAACTCACCATCAACGGGAAGTTCATGTTTCTCTTTACCACGTTCCTGTGATGGAGAATCAATGGAGAAAAGAAAGAAAAAAGTTATTCCGCGATTAAACAGTGAAGATCGTCGGGCAGCGTGCTGCCGTGCGTGTTGTCCCGCGCATTCTGAACCGGATTTGTCGTAAGTATGCGCAGTGATCTGCGGAAATATCGGACGAAGACCGGAACACTTGAACCTTTCGGCGGATGCACGGGTTTTCTCGCTTTTTCGATAAGTGAGGAAAAAACTCTTGTGAAACCCGCAGAAAAATCCCGCGGACCGATCGGGGTCGCGGACGAGAACCATGTTCGCAGCAGGGCGCGATTCGCATTTTCCAGAGTCCGCGACAGTTTTCTTCCAGGCCAAGATTCACTCGCAAAAAATCATCCCCCTACCCCTTCCCTTCGCTTCGTAACTCAAATAGGACGAAGAAAAGTTCTGGGAGACAAGGTTTCGGTTGAAATTGAAAAGAAAATTATCGAAAGAAAAAAAAAATTGAATTGGAAAGAAAAATCATTGAAATAAGGAAATGGCAAATTTTAAAGCAAAGGAAAATCGGAAAAAGCCGGGAAGCGGAATGAACTGGAAATTGGAGTCAATTCAACGGGATGGGGTTGAAAGACTTGGTCGGAAGTGCTGTTTTCGGCGGGGGCGGACTCTCCGAGTAATACCCGCAGAATTCAATATTTCACATTTCAGCCATTAATACAATGTCTCCCTTCCCTTAAAGGTGTAAGCAAATCCAATGGAATTTTCCGACGGGTGCTTTCGAATGAGTTATGGCCCCGTTCCCTGCTTGCAAAGGACTCAATTTTACATTAGCTGAGGTGTCTCTCACCCGGACGAGGAAAATCAACAAGGAAGGAGATGATGCCGTTAAAATATTTTAAAATGCGGTAAAAAAAAAAGGAAATTGTTACGTTCCCCGGGACTCCCCGTTTGGTGTGTTCGTCCGCGCCGAGGCCCAAAGGCACGAAGCCTTTTTTCGCGGCGGAAAGGTTCGAGAAACATCTTGAACCCGCCACCCGCCACCCCGGGCATAAATCTTCATTTTTCCACGGCAAATGCCGCTCTTCCGCGGATTTCGTTCGCACCTAAAAAGTTTGCGAATTAATTTCGTTTAACACCAGCCGAAAGCCGTCGCCCTTCGGTTTCAACCCCCGCGAGATCATTAAATGAAATGATAAGTTTAAATTGAGAAATAAATTTCGAGTTTTGAGGGATGAGTTTGGGAGTAAGGGCAAAAAAATTCTCGTCGAAATTTATTTCGATCTAAATAGAAAACCTTTTTTCGTAAGCTTTTATTTCGCCGCAAATCGCTATTCTTTATACGTATATTTATATATATGTATGCATTTATTTATATAAAAGATTCGAAAATTCACTGGAAACCTTATACTTTTTTTTCTGCATGAAAAAGAAATTTGAATAACCGTCGATTTGCATACTGGGAGGGTAGATAAAAAGAAAAGTTTTTTCTCGGGAAAAGTTTATAGAAAAAAAAAAAAATTTTCTCATAATTTATGTACGTTAAAGAATTTCGGGCATTTCTGGTGGTGGTTTTGCCCAAGGGAAGAAGAACCGAGAAGGAGAATCAATCTAATTTCTTTTGCGCTCCAGATAATGTCTAATCCTTAAGACCCTTGATGGAAGAAAAGAGTATTGTTACGAAATGGGAGAAAAAATGGAAGATTCATCTAAATTTTTAAGTATTCGCACGGTGTGCTGTATATGCGTATGTATATTTTACACATCAGCAACTGTCCCCGCGTCAGTTATCCACTTACCCGAATCGAAATTTATTCTGTCGAAGTCTCATTTTGCGCGCCCCGAAACGCAGGAGGATGTGTCATACACGTACACAATCGGATAAAAATGGCATTACAACCTGCAGTTCGGCATCATTTCACATCGTCCTATCCTCCTTTTCGGCCCAGATCTTTCAAAATTACGAGACTGCCTTCCGGGGAACTTGAAAAACAACGCTTTTCCGTCCGAACGAAGGTTGGTTGTTCCCTGCACTTGAACCGACACTCCGAGTGCGGGCTCTTTTCGAGGGACAATGATCGCGGGTGCCTCCCCGTCTGAGACACTTTCGAAAAGGTGCCCTAAAGTGAGGCTTTCTGGCTTTCACAATCTAGCTGGGAAAACCAAGCAAACGGAGGCAATTCGAAAACCTAACCTAAAAATCCACCCCATTCCGGATTCTTTATCGAAGTGCCTGGCGATGCTCGCCGCGTGAATCTTAACTTCACTCGTACCATAAAACTTTAAGCCTCGAAATAATAAGCAGAAAGACATAAAAAGTTTGGATGTGGTGACGTTCGTTCGCGGATTACGATCGCGATTGTTGCGAGTTAACCCAAACGATGGCTCTTAAAAAGTTAATGAACACGGGAGGCGAGAGTCTGGAGGATGTCGCACCCCCCGAGCTCGCTTGGAAAAGTTTTGGTTCAGGTTCGGGCGTCAGCGACGACTTCCGCGCCTGGGCACGTCGCGACTCCCGGGGGCGAAAACCGAGGAGAAATTTTTCCCTTTACCGCCCCGCTGGAATTGCCGGATTTTACCGCCTCATCTTCCGCCGTCCGGAGAACCGTCTCCTCCGACTTTCTGGAAAATTCGAGGGACATTAAGAGCATCCTGATTCGGGAAACTCCCCGATGTTAATGATGCAAAATCGATTTCACATAAAACTGCCGGTCGAGCCTTTTCTCCCCCGTAAGCTTAAGGGGCATCTCCATTTTTATGTCTCTTTATACGACTTTGGCGGAGTCACGAATGAAGGCTCCATAAGGGGGCTTCGAATTCAAACGCGAGAGCGGATGGATGGGGATCCGGCAATAAAGCCTAAGGGGTGGGATTAAAAACAGACCTGCACACGAAAAGGTTCGCATCAGACACCGGCGTCGCGAGAAAAATCGTAAGGAACTGAATCCAAGACGGGATGTACCTGTGAAAAACGAGATGAGGAGTGAGGTTATGTACGTGAGAGATACATCAAACGAGTGCCCAGTCCCCATAAAAACATCAAGGGAATCCCATAAAATATAATTCCCCAATTAAGCAGTGAACATAAACTGTAAAAAGGCAGTTTCGGGATCGTTCGGCGCGATGCGCACAGACAGCCTCATTGTTATTCATGCGGTAGGTGAAACAATGTGAAAATAGAGTAATTAGGCAACCAATGTAGTATCACATTAAATAAACAACGCGGTAGGGGATGAAAGATAAAGCGAAAACCCTTAAAACACGCTTGTCTCGTGAGCAAACAATGTTTGCTAATAACATAATTCGGGGTAGTTTTTTGAGGCTGACTTACCCCTTTTCACCCTTTGTTACTCGACGGCAATTTCTTAGCTACAAAGTACCGAAATTTTTCATTTTTTTATCATAATTGCTGCGATATTCGTGAACTGAAGGTAAATTATTGGTTACTCTAAAATGTCGGATTTTAATGGCGGAACAATAAACCTGCGGCTAAATTACGGTAGGCAAAGTTTATACGTTTGGAGTAAGATATGAAAGCGATTTTATGTTTTGCGTTTATGGTTAACAACGGGGGTTATTTCACTTTTTAATTTTTTTAAGAATGACTTGGTGATTGATGCTGTCAGGAATCGAAATCGAATTTTTTTTTTTTTTTTCTAAAGCTCACTTTCGGGATAATGCAGGAATCCGCCGAGGATAAAATTGATGTAGTTTCCATCAAAAGATTTGCCTAAGAATGTTTACTCTTTATTTTTCCATTTACGACTAAGTTTAGATCGCTTTGGAATCCCCGGGACTACTCTCAGACAGCAGCTCTTCTTCCTCCCCTGCGAAGCTCTTCTCGGTGCTGGATTCGACTTTTTCACCGTTTCCAACCTTTCTCTTCAGCAGTTCCTGTCTCCGCTTCTCCTTCTCGATCCTCTCGTTCCTCTCCTTCGTGAGCTCCCTCATCTTCTTCTCGTAGCTTTTCTTGTTCTCCAGGTTCCACTTCCACTTTATCAGGTAGTGAGCCAGGTAATGTATCGGGTCGGTCGGTCTCCTTGTCGCGATTTCCGCCAGCGCAAAAGTTAGCGGAACTCCCAAAACTCGCTTCAAATACTCGCTGTCGCGGGACGCCCTCTCCTCGGGTAACTCCGTCGTTTCCTCCTCCGTCACCTTGGTCTCTGCCTCTCCCCAAGCCTCTCTGATTCCGGTTTTTTCCGGAAGGCCCCATTCTCCCTCTCTCTCTCCGTAGCAGGGTTCTTTGTAAAAGCTAACGCAGGAGCAGTGCGACTTCGGCTGGGGGGTGCACTCGGAAGGCAGCGTGCCTTCTTCCCCCCAGAATTCGCTTTGCTCCGTTTCGCAGGTGGAAGTTGCACCCATCGTTTCATTTTCTTCTGACATCTTCCAATATTTTTTCTTATTCTCACAAAAATATATATATATATATATATAAATACGATTACAGAAAGATAATCACAAAATTTAGCATCAAAATATATCGTCTGCTGCAAGAGACTTTTTATCAGTGAAGCCACCCTTTATGAAAGGAACTATCTTTCCAGCACTTCATAATTCATCATCGAACCGTAAGGTTGGTATCTGCTCTGCCATCGCGAGTTCTCCTCGCTAATGGATTTTTTCCCCATATTTCCGCCATTTTTTTTTTGTTTCCCTTAATTATTTATAATAACCCACTCTATCCAGCAACACTCAGAATTAAAGTTTTTTTCTTCCATTCTGCTTGGAAAAATGTTGAAAGCTATTAAAGAGATTATCATTAATTGTCTTGCTTGCAGAGGAAGATTATGCTGAATTTTCCACGCTACACTCCGGGAAATTAATTCTTAAGGGAAAACAACACCTCGAAAGATTTAACTTTCTTGTTCTCAAGCGAGGCTTTAACATGTCGGATAGCGAAATGAATATTTGAAGCAGGGGGAGGATTGCCATGAATGAAATGTTTGTTTTTATCAACTGTAATAAAAATTGGACCTTTAGTAGTTAATCCTTTCATGAATATCTTCTTACTGAATTGGGTTAAAAATGATTATCTTTTCTTCTGCCGCTGCTTTGTATAGTTTCGATTCAGATCTTTTTGACGCGGTTACAGGCGTATCAATTATACGTTGAATTTGTCTTAAAAAAATTCCGCATATTGGCCGATTGAGTATTCCCGGCGTTGTAGAGAAAATACATGCTGTTAATGCTGTGCTTTACGCATGATCTTTCCAACTTTGCCGCTTCCAAACTTCGAATTATCGTTTCCTTTCTTTTTTTTTTTTTCCATTATTTTCATTTCTTCCTGTCGAGCCGCCTTGCGAAGACCCGACAAAAGTGGAATTCCGACAAAAACCAAACGGTCTTTCAAAATTTAAAACAGGATTGAGGAGGATGTAAGTTAAGCTCAATGTTTTATTACCTAAAGAAAGAGCGTTTACGCGTCCCACCCCGCCAAAGCCAGTACAACTCATATGGGAATTATGCATAAAACAGCATCATTAAATTTATTCAGATTAACTCGGAGGCTGCGTTCTCTCAACATTTCGCATAACCTTTTTGGGGAGACTTTTAAGGGTTCGAGTTTACCCGCTTAGGATTTTTAATGCTCCTTGCGTTACCCTAAAGAAGTTTCACTCAGGGTATTTTGTATTTTTCCTTTGTTGCAGGTTTTACTGTTTCCTGAAGAAGGCTGGGCAAGGAGTGCGTCCTCTTCCTACTGGACGCTGACTCCCTTCTGGTGGAGCAAGAGCCGATGCAAGGTGGTCGAAGTGGCGGGAACGAGGAGGTGAGTCAGGCCCACTTCGGTCGGCGATGCCTGGCCGCGGAGAGCACCAAAACCGTTTCAGCGAAAAAAAAAAAACTCGGGGGAAACGCGGAATCCAGATGGGAAAGTCCCCCGGTGCGACAGATGCTGCCGTTATGAGATGGGGGGGAAAAAATTAACTCTCAAAATTGCGCTGCCCAAAAATTTTCGGTGCTTTTTTTGCCCCGCGCGCGCCAGCATCCGAAAAACGTTCGTCGGCCCGAATTAATTCCATTTCCGGAACGTAATTATTTTAGTCGGATGTGAGTGATATTTAATAATGAAGCGTGGCATTAGAAAAGAATCTTTCTCGCGAAAAATCCCAACGATTTCCCGCGGAAACATTAATTAACCTCAAAAACACGTTTAATAACCCAAATCCAACCGGAGTTTCCCGCATTCTTCGGGGGATCCTGCTACTAGCCAACCGCAAATTTCCGCCTTCATTTTTCTTGATTTAAGCTCCGAAATTTTCCCGGGAAAGTTAGGTACGTTCTGCGGTTTGACGAAGGCTTTTCCGTGAAAAATCAAAACGAGCGAACGAAGCTCGGGGTGCACTGACAAACATCCAATTGGGATCCACCGTTGGGCGGCCTCCGAATTCCATAATCACCCCCGGGCTTTTCCACCGCGCTGCAGTAATCATCTTACCCGTCAATTTGAAGTTTCCTTCACTTGAAATTGTATCATTATCATATCTCACCCTCTCATCATTTTCAACCCCGTTAAATCCTCCTTGATCCCACAGAACTCGCTTCATCCGCCTTTTTCACTTTTATTTCCATTTTCGCGAGTTTGCATATTTTTACATGTCATCAAACGACTCGTTTATTTTCCCGACAAGGGTCTGTCTCCCTTTCTCCGCGAGGCTTTGATGTTTCCACCCCGTTCCTGATTTCTCCCGGATTCCTTTATTAATTGCGAAAGCGGGTTCGATTCCCCGTTCGTCCCGTTCGCGTCAGCCCCCGGCCTTAATTGTTCAAAGCAGCGGGGATCGGTCGACGATTGGGGGGGGCTACAAAAAATTCGGCGAAATTTTCCGCTGGAACCCTTCCGGGCGAAATCGGACGTCGTGCTCTCCAGCTAGGGCCTAGCGCCGATCGCAGTACATTCGGTTCGCTGGAGGCATTTACGAGGTGCTTTGGATCGAAGGGGTGAGTTCCTCCCCGTGAAACCGCACATCGCGATTATAAATATGAGAATGTTCCCATCCACCCCCTCGACCACCCGAAAAGCGCGGCTATTGGATCCTCAAATATATTGCATGAGAAACGACATTCGACAAATTAAAGTAATTATCACTGCCGGGACCGTCTCCTAATCCGTAACGGGCAGGAGCCAGAAGTGAATTTTCAATAAATTACATCTCCGGGAAATTTCCCAAGCATGTGGATGGCTGTTCCAGTGACAAAAGAACTGAAATTCCAAATTCCATTTTAAGATTAATATAATAAATAGGACTTATTCGGGTAGAAATCTGGAAAAAGGGGAGTTAAAATAAGAGAAAGGGAAATAAAGGGGTGGAAAGAAAGTTTTTACTCAGAAAATGGAAGAAAGAGGCTAAGGGTGTCGAAATTATTTCCATAATTGTGTTTCGATGTTTAAAAAAAAAAAAAAAAAAAAAAAAAGAAAAAACTTATTTACGCGGTAAAAGGGAAACTTTTTACTTTAAAACGATTTAATTACGGGAGCAATCTAAATATCTGAAGACTGAGGGCCGCACGGCAAGGACAAGGGCGAAGCTGTTTTTGCTGTTGGAGCTGTTGACGGCCAAGAAACGGCGGGATGGAGTCGTAAAAAAAGAGGAGAATCCCGATCATAAAGCAGAAGGAGTTAATAGATTGGATGAAGAGCATTTTGACTGCCAACACCTTTGCGATACGTGTAACTTCCTTTGACATTCCTAACGTCGCTCACTCTCGGAACGATTCGTCCAAAGGTTCAAAAAGCCTGCATTTTCCGCGGGGACGTAAGATGAGAAAATAATCCTTTCACGACCGCAGATATCCACGGCAGAAAAATAAAACTTCTCCCAAAGTTCGGAGCCGCTTAATAACGATAAATTTCGGTTCTGCCTTAAATTAAGTATTTACTTTACGGGGTAAAATATTGCGCGAATAAGGAGGCTGGTTGCCGGCTAAGGGTGCTTCACGAGGAATTAATTAAACCCACATAAACATGAAATATTTTGATTTACCCGGGTCCCGGTATGAAACGGGAGCGAGAAGCCTGAGCCGTGAAGCATGAAACGGCCTCTCCCGGAAAATCCCTGATGCAGAAGAAAACGGAAAAATAAAACCGGATCGATGTGGGTTAAAGGATGGTCCCGAGGATGGAAGCCAATGCGGGCGCCAGCTCGGGGGAAAAAAGGAAAAAGGAAAAGGCTCGGGGCTTCAGAAAGTGTGACCCGCACAGGTCCGGGGTGACGGATTCGGATTTCGCCATCACCCGGGCGCGGACGTCGCCCGGAACTCGGACGGGGCGAGGGTTTCCCGTAACCTGATATTATTTTCCTCCTCTTGAAACCTCATGGTATTGGAAAACTCCGCGGTTCCTATATTAATCGATTTTAACGCCCGAGGTTCGTCCTTTTCCATCGCTGACTTGGAATGCGAATTCCCACAGAACCGGAGCAGAATTAGTTTTCCGCTGTATTTCCTGCGATTCGCGAGATACCCCTCTTATCTCTCACCAATCGATATCATTCAATTCGCGTATATATATATATATATATATGTATATGTATTATGTATGCTCGTGTCATATTCGTTTAATTTCCCCTGAAGCTTCTTATCGACTCGTGCATCGTGATAAATATTTTCCATTATTTCCCCTGAAAATGAAAAAAACAAAAAAAAACCCAAAAACTACAGCAAGTTGTCTCGTACTCGCAAGGATAACAATTCGACAAATTATTTCGAAGTTACCTTCCGAGCTGAATCATCACGTCAAATGGAAATTAACATCTTCTTATGCAAAGCTCCTCGCCATAAATCCTAAAAGTGTGAAAATATTTACGTTCCTTATATTAGTGTGGAACTGATCCGGGAGAAGGGAAAGACAGGATAATAAAACTGGAATGGAATAAAATAAACGCATTCTTTTTCAATTATTTAAAATCCTGAATTCTTTTCCTGTTCAATTTACGTCGGGTGACAAACCCGAGACAGCCTGCATATGTATATTATCGAATAGTGAAAATTTATAGCGTTACATAGAGAGCTGCGGGCGCCGTTGGACGAAGAAAGCCGAGAAGGCTTCCGCCATAATAATCGAATTATGGCGCATCAGTCATGGCGGTTTCCGGAATTGCGATAACTTTCTCCCGATTTCCATTTTTCTCTTTTCCTTACGGAAATTTTTTGGAGTTTAAACAAATCGAATCAAATCAGAATTTCGACATAATTCACACTCTTGTTAGTGATGTCACGTTCGAATTTTGGAAAATTCGCCGTTTTTCAGCCGGAGCAATTTGCCTCCTCCGGGCTGAAATCATTACCGAAGCCCCTCGGTTCGATGGCGTTTCATTCGTCTTGCAACCGGCGGAAACACATAAATAACGTCTTCAGAGGGGAGTGCGGGACGGACAATGTAACGGTGCGGCATTTGGGGGGAGGGGGGGTGGTGGTGGTGGAATGTTTCATATGCACCGAAAATGGTCGGGAAAAATTATTGAAAAAAGCAAATTAGCGACAGGAGTTTTCCGATATTTTTGCGTCGCCTTGGGAAATTTATGACACCCTCTCGGCCGCAAGTAGGAAAAATTCGAAATTGAATTTCTCCGATATTGCAATCCTTTGCGGAGCGCGAGCCCGGAAGGGTCTCCGAAAACCCGGTCCCGGGGCCTGCCCCGGTTTTCCGCCGCGGATAAGAAAAGGCACGCCCGGGGTTCTTCCGTACAGGTTTTTCACCCGGGAGGCTTCGGCTCCGTGCGAATTTCGTCGAATTATCATTTTACGCGAGCGCATTATACATATAAATCACGCCATATTTATTGGGTTTGCGATGAAACGTGACGATCTCGGGAGCAGGATTCTTTGGTAGGTTGTCAGCACTGCTTATTAAAACGCGAAGTGTATCGCATACTGTTTCGAATCCCATGCAAAATTAAATGAGGCCCTTCTCCCACCCCCGAATCCGCAGCCGCAACCCCCGCGCCGGGATTTCGTTTCGCGAGCAATTCGATGCGCGGAAAAAAGGAGGAAAAGCCTCCGTGATTCATTTTCCGCGGAAAACGAATCCTGCACTTCCGAAAAGGCTCTAATTTAGTTTACGACCGAGAGGCTTCTTCGTAAATGATAACTCGGTTAAACTTTCGCCGTAATAATTGTTATATATCGCAGTTCGGGTAATGAATTAGCTATTGCAGAAGGGGATCCCTAATTTCCCGGTTGAATCCCGGGAAAATGCGAAGTCGGAAAATTCCTGCCTTCGGGATCCGCCTCCATTTCTTCCTCCTCGGGGCAAGCGAGGAAGTTTTCGCGATTTATATTCTTTATTTATTTTTTTTTGCCCTTTCCGCGACGTCGGTTCCCGTCGAAAGGTTAACCCCCCGATGGAAGTCTGTCGCTTTCCCGATTCATCCGGCACAACGTTCGTCGACGGGAGGGGTGCAAAAGGAAAACCCTTTTCTCCGACCTGTCGACGGGGTAGCATTCCTGGCACGGGATGCCCGTCGCGTTCGGATGCATTTTTACCCCTCAACCCGGTTTCCTCGCTTCGGTCCGCACGGGAAAAACGCTTCGCTCATCCGGCTTGATGAAAATGCGAATGGTTTAAAAGTCGAAGGGCGCGAAAGGAAAATGAGAAATTTTTCGCTGTTGGAAATTTCACGACGAAAAAATTCATTTTCTCCTATTCGGAGCAGTGCAATTGACGTCGGTGCCCGGAGACGCGGCCCCGATGCTGTCAGACGGAGCGGGAAAGATTTTTCGACGGAAATTTTAAGTTTTAACTCCCCGAAAGGAATTCAACCATTTTCTACTTCCCGTTTCTACGTCGCGCCGAAAAGTGAGACTTCCCTCGGCGATCTCCTTTCTTCCCGGATGCACCGCCGGATAGTTCTACGGGAAAAGCCGGGAGACGATTCGGGCAACGTACCCGGTTCAAACCCGAGCGAATGGACGCGGATGAAAAACGCGAAGGTGCAAGAGGAAGAAATTTCAGTTTTCGTGTGGGTATTTGCCGGACAAGGCGAAACCTTAAATCCGTCGCGGAAATTTGGTTTACCGAGAGTCGCCCCTTACACTTTTATTGCCAACCGCTAGCAAAACTGACGAAGACCGATAAACGGAATGAAGATCAAAACTTCCGGTAAAAAATGAATTTTGAATTGTGTGGAGAAGTAACAAATGAAAATGGGACTCGAATAAAATCCGAAAGTTAGAATTTTTTCCATTTTGGAAGAAGCAGAAAAACTCATAAAAATGCCACCTTATTATTGATACTCCAACTGAAAAATGTAATAATTAAAAATGATTAATTTCGAACTGCGCCGGGGGTTGTTCGTGCCTTGCGATCGCAGTTCGAAACCAGGGCGAAATCAAGATTGGAAAAAACAACCTGTGCCCTTGCCTGCGGTGGCAAAGGGCAGGAAAAAAGGCTTTTCCTTTTTGAAAAGGATTTCTGGGCAAAAAATTAGGTGTCTCGAGCGTCATCCCAGTTGAAAAAGCTCCGTTCGAGGAAGAATTCAGGCGTCGTAGACTCGAAATGAGCCGCACCCATTGCTAACCGTGGAAAACTCCCGGTCATTGGAAAAACCTGGGACTTTTCCTTGGTGCCAACCTGCGCCAGGTCATGAATAACTCTCACTGCGGAAAAACCCCGCTAGGCTGCGCCTCGGGCCGAAAACTACGGGGAAAAACCGAATGGCTGACGGGGAGGAAGATGAAAGCCGAGAGAGCAAAAACCACGTTTTTTTCAATATGTTGATTAAAAGAATATGACGGAGAAGGGGGCGGGGCGGGGGGGAAAGAAAAATCCTTTTTTTCATTTTCATTAGCAGCTCCCCGAGGAGCGTTTATCGGCCGTGGTTTTTCCGCTATAAACAATGTAATTTTGCCCCTTTTGAACAGATTTCCCTTCACGGTCCTTGTGTAACTTATTTATGTCGTGGGTCATCCGCTGAAAAGGACGAACCTTTTTTTTTTTTTTTTTTCTTTTCGTACGACCCAACGTTTTTTGTGATCTCCGCAAAACGAAAAGATCTCCGCGATCCTTACAATTCGAAGTGCGATCTTAAATAATGGAACGGCGCGGGAAAGCGTTCGCGCTTCCGTGCGCCAAGCCCGGGGAGAGAACCCCGAAATGGCGCAGACGTCACACACTCAGTGATACGTGACTCTAGGGTGGAAAAGGGGTGAGGTCTAACACGTGAAATCAACTTCGGATGGAGGTTGATGGGTTGATTTGGTCGAATCATCCTCGGCGTACGTGTGAGGGGTACGCTCTGGCGCAGAACAACTTTTGGGAAGTTCTTTTGGAACTGAAAGGCTAAAACGGATCGCATTGTGCGTTTTCGCTATTATTTACACGTTCCCTCGTAAGTATGCAGTTGCTTGCTCATGGAACGAGGAGAAAAGGACCTGTTCCTGCGTTTTCCGACCAAGGAGAGGCCGAAGGGATGAAATTCAATCTTCGAGTGGGACGTGTAATTTATGCAAATTTACAGGAAAACAGTTCCTGACGGCCCTTTGTAAAAGATACGGTTAAGATGAAAAAAGTTCTCTCATTAAGCATTCTTTTTCCCCTTTCGGAATTTGCCGGGGTTTTTTCCGCTACATTTTCGCACCGGGAGACGTCTGAAGGATGGATTTACCCGAGTGAATTTTCCGAAAGAGATTCGGGTTTCGCACCTCTCACATAACCAAATCGCACAGTTAAATCTTCATGTATCTCACCCGTTTCCGAAAGCTAAGAATCGCTATCGTCAATGCAGTTCGGTTGAGCGATCCTTCAAGAGACGGGGGAATCTGTGAGCTTTCCGGGAGGTCTCATCCACGCTCCGGAAAAACCTTCTTTCGTCCGGTAGCTCTGCGAGAATGAAGTTTTAATATAAAATTCTCCCTTTTATTTTCCTCCCTTGGCGGAAATCATTATTCAATGTTTTTATCCTTTACCGTCATAATAAATATACTTTCGGTTTTTTAAGTATTTTTTTTTTCGTGCCTCTAACCTTCCTCGGAATAAAATGCATCCCCTGATGGCTATAAAAAAGATACAACCCTTAAACCGTCCCGTTCGAGTTGAACTTCCCTTAAAAATACACCGAATATACGGCTTCGCTCCGAGTCAGGTCCATTTGCATGCATCCGATTATTCGAACCTGCACGAACCTCAAGCCCCAACGAAAGATTTCGCCCTTTTTTATTCCCTCCCCCAGCTATGGGATCCTCCCTTTTTCCGATGCCGCGCCGGAAAATCGATTTTTTTCCCCCCTCGAACGACTTCCGCTCCGTATTTTCCAACTTATCCAGGAGAGTCTTCCTTTTGAAAAAAAGCAGGATTTTTCGGACTCGAATAAGGGAAGAACCGGGAGAGGAATGGCAAAAGCTAATAAAACCCCCAGAAAAAAGCCTTTTAATGTTTCCATCATTACCCTTAACTTTATGGAGTCCGCAATTTTTCACCGGCTTTAAATCTTGTTTTGTCTCGTGCCATATTTCCAGGTTTTCTACGGGATTTTCATTAATCAAGAAAGGAAATAAATCCATCAGTTAATATTTCGGTGATGGGTCTCGGCTACAGCGAAACAACGTTTGCGGGGAATTATTTTCAGCGATGCACGGCTTACCTTTTCGGGGAGTCGGAAGGGCAGGCCCCGACCTATCCGGCAGTTTCAATCAAAGGAATTTAACGGAAGGTTTTTCTCCCCCCCCCCCCAAAATTTTTTCGGAAAAAATGTTATTTTGTACATGTAATAGAAAATTTTATTTCAATTGCACGACGAGCTCTCTCTAAAAGCTTTTTAATGACGCAGATACCGGCTGAGAATAATAATGCTCCCCGTATGAATAATACATGTTCATTAGCCGAAGCAAAGCTTCAACCTTTTTCAGTATGGCGGAATTGAAAAATAAATTTCGCTTGATTATTCTGGACGAATGCAAATTTTATTGATTAGAATAAAGTCATTTGATGAGTTTCGCGGACATCGCGCCCGGAATATCAATATAAATTCGCAAAATGGAAGAATATGACCCGGAAAGGCAAGTTGTTTCCCATTTCCGCTTGCCGACGTACGGAAGCTGGGACGTCGGGGCCGGGGAATAATCTTAGTTTTCCACCCAAACCCGGAGGATCTTCCGAGATGAGAGTTTTCCATGTTCAAAATGTCCTAATTCGCAAACTTTTCCCCACCTCGGAGGTAATTCAGGGAGTAATCTTGCTGAATAATCTTTTTCGAAAAAAAAAAAAAAAAAAAATTTTTTTTTCCAAACCATTTCCTAGGTTAACCAGGAGTCCTTCCCCTTTTGCTCCCGCGCTGCCGAACAAAGAAAACCGGGCCCAATTTCGAAATTACTCCGGCCCCGGAAAATAAACGATCGGACCCCAGCCGAAACGGGTCCAACCTAAAACCCTTGCCTCCTCCAGCGCAATATATATGGTAAACAGTTCTCTGCGCGATTTTCCATTAGATATTGTAATCCTCTCGTTTGTATTCGCAAAGTCATATGCGAAGGCAGATGAAAGAACTGAAGACAAAGAGGATTACTCCCGAAGCATCGGTTCACTCCCTTAAGTAAATAAAGTAAAACAGCAAGGCGAAATGAAGAAAAATTGTCTTCCACTCTCTTCCACATCTTTTATTAAAATTAACCTTTTCAACCTTCGCCTTTCGAGAAAATTGCTCCTTTCTTTTTCTCATTAAGATATTGCTCTTGCCGCGTCAACGGGGATCGGGGCTTCGACCGACGGAAAGGAGGCGAAGGCGACCATCGGCGGACGGAAAAGCCGAAGCAAACCCTCCGGAAAATGACAGGAGCCCGGCCACTTTTACCGGAGAAGGACTCGACCCGCTGAAAACTGCTTTTCCGGCAGCAACTTGCGCTCTCGATGATGACCCCCGCGAAACAACCGCGATCCTGCCGGAGATGGAAAATTGCGAATTTACGGATCGCGGTCCCTTACGTAGGTTTTCACCTTTACGTTTGTAATTCATCAGTAAACGAAGTGTAACTGTAACCCTTGAGTTGAATATAATGTGTGTATATGTATAATTACTTCTTCAATCGGCGATTGCGAATCGCAAGTAAATGGGAAAATTCATTCAGCACTTTCATATTTCAAAGCTAAGATTTTGGATGATATAAAGACATTGCGAGATTCGCTGAACCTTTTCGAGCCTTTGGAGCCTTTCCAAAGCCCAACCCGCCGAGTACTTCTGCGGAGCACGGGGCTTAATTGGCCTTTTAAGAGGGAGCTGCCTTACCCTTAATTTTTGCGTTACCTTCCCGGGGATCGAGCCTTCTTTTTCGAGGAGTCAAAAACTGGAGTTCAGGCGATTCCCACCCCCAAAAAACTGAGGAACAGGAAAAGGGCGCATTTTTAACGGAAAACCAAGCTAAAAAGTGGAGTTAATTTTAATGAAGAAAGATTCGCATTTTCTCGTTTCCTTTGAATTTCCCATTAAGCTTCGTTTGCATAACGTTTCTTAACGCCAAGCCGGATTAATTTCCATCACGCTTTTCGCGGTGGGGCAAGGGGCGGCCTCGTTTTCCCAAAAACCGAAACCCTTTCATTCACCTGCAGCCGGCGTGGCCCTCCGGATTTCGGATCCGGTCCCCCTCCCGAAGAATCCCCGCGTTTTTGTCTCAATACTCTGTCGCCGAATTCGCGACCGAATCCCGGAGGCCCGGGAGACCGTCGTCATATGCACTTCATCGGGATGCGGAGTAATGGATGAGAAAGGTTGACAGAGAAATTGATTGATTGATTGATAAAATGGAATCACGGAGGCTCCGCTCCTTTTTTTTTTTTTTTTTTCGTTGAAGAAGAAAAAAAAAGCGGTCGGCCATATTTGAGAAGAAAGCCAACGTCGTTCGGTGCCAATTTCCGAAAAAATATTCTGAAACCCGTTTCTACGTTTGCGAATTCGCTCGGCGGGGGGAAAAAAAAGTAAAATAAATCCTGAGGCCACGGAATCGGGTAAAAAGCTCAGAAATCCGCTCCCGCAGCGTCGCGTATCTGTCGATCGTTTTCCGGCGAGTCCCCGAAACTGAATGCCAGAAAACACGTGGAATTTGCGCCGAGAGCACCCGGGACCTTTTCGGGTGGGGAAATCAACAAGTTCGTCGAATAGAAGTCCGCAGTTTAAGGCTTGCGTCAGCCGCCGCCTTCTCGATTCACGGACTCAAACGTGCGTTTCCCCCCTCGTGAATGGCCGCGGACGAAATCTCCTCGAAACGGAGCGCGTTTCCTTTTTCGTCTGTCAGACGGAGTTTCCCGCAGGAAACTGCGCCGCAGGAAATGTGGAACTTCATCCTTCCTCGCCTCGGGGAGGTCGGAACTCGGGAGTTCTTTCCCCCTCGCATCGTTCATTGCGTGCGGATTGCGGGCGAAACCGTTGCAAAGTCGGGATGCTTCGGGCTGGAAAAGAAGGAAAATGTCATTTTGAAAGAGATTTGTTTATTTTTTTTCTGAAATCCATTAAATTAAACGGCGAACGATTTTCCTGCGCTGTCGTCCCCGCCCCCAAAGTCCCGAAGTGGAAAATTCAGGGATGAACAACAGAACTGTCTGGGATGCCTCGGGCGTTTGAAAATCTTCCTTATTTCGGTCGACCTCCTCGGCCTCCCGGGCCACGCTTCAAGATATATATTCATACGCGGGTGGGAAATCCCTGTTGGGAAATTCGTCCTCTTAACACAATAGATACACATTCATTGTACGTTAGACGATAAAAACGGTTCTCTATCGAATTCGGGCGGAGACACAGGGGAAATTATCCCAAAACGTACAAAATGAGAATAATAAAATAATTATATAGGAATAGAGCAAATAGTTATTGTATCGGTCGAAATACGACATTTTAGCTATACATAATCACCGGGGAGACATTAAACCCTAAGAAAAACAGCAGTAATATAACACAACCTCAGAGAAAACGAATAAATTTTAAATTCGCTGAAAAATAGAGAAAACGTACGGATAAATTTATACACCGTACACATGTATAAGCATCTTATTTGGCTAAACTGGAATTGCGGATGAAGATTCCGTCTTTAAATCTAATTTTATTGGCGGAACAATCGAGATTCATCAGCAGCTTGAAAATTTGAGGTTGTGCCTTTATTGGGAAGGGACGAAAGCCGGAAAATGTTTTCCCGCATCCGAAAACATTGAAAATTTCCGATTGGGCGTTTTTCGCGGTTTATCTTGCAAGCGTTCCGACTGCGTATCAAAAGAAAATTGTTTCAAAAAAAAAGGTTTTCCCGATAGGTTGGTCCGCTTATCCAGAACCGAAGGCGAAAGGGAAGGTTTTTCCCGGCTTGCAAATTATGTTCGGGACATCGTGTAACCCGGAAAAGGAAACAATCAGAAAACCTGCGGGGGGGTGGGGAGGGCGGAGCTTAATGCGTCCCCCCAACTTCCGTCGCAGCTATGTATTGCTGAGACCTGAACGGTTTCGTGCTTCGTTAAACCTGAAATATTCAAATTGTCACTGCGCCATGTGTATCACACCGTGAGCATTCCTGTGCTATGCTCTTTTGCAGTGACTGACATTTTGCCCGTTACTTCCCTTCTCTGACTGCTTGATGTTTTTATATTTATTTTTATCTTCGGGCAGGGAAGCGAATATTCTTACACTTCCTAATGTTTAGCGTCAGGAATAACAGCCCGCCACGATACGATTTCGAGAGAGGCGAAAAGAAAAATTCCATCAGTTTCTTTGTCATTTCGCTAATGGAAAAGTCCACCGGGATGATTTCGAGATATTTCACATAAATGAAGAAAGTTGAGTGCTTGATTCGAGCCACGAACCTCAAAATTCTTATTCCAGCACTAAGTCCTTCCCACTTTCCGGGCTTCGTGCCCACATTACAGGTTCGTTTTGCTGACGGAAAAAGTCACCGGTAGTCAGGTTAGTCGGATGCGTCCACTCTTTATATTCCGCTTTTTAATGTTAAACCAGCTATTAGAGGGAGTCCTGGAATTTTTTTTTTTGGTGCGTCGCAGAAGGAAAACGAGACGGAAAGACGCAGTGCACGTCGCTCGAGATTCTGCTCCTCATTCAGTTTTCCGAACCTTTTTTTATAATTAAGGACCCGAAAGACAAAGTTTCTTATTCGGGGAAAGAAATAAATAAGAATAAAAAGAAAACAAGCTGTTGGGAACCATAAAAATATTCATAGACCCGGGGCCCGGAGAAAGAGATATTCCCATAGAAAATAAATAAATGTGACAGGAAAAATCAAACTCAGCATCTTCCACTTCTTTTCTCCTTTTTCTTTTGTACATTTGAATATAAATCCCATACCAAAGAAAAAAAAAATTGTCTGGAGAATTTCTGTGGAGGAAAAAATTAAATTAACTTTTTCGGGCTGAAGGTTTCCAGCCTGATTTTCGTGAAAATTTCGATCTTTTTCCCTTTTACTTTTTTTTTTCGGGGAACATTAATCATGCCGATTACGGGAGAGTAGATGGAAATCACGAATATTTTCCCTTGCCGAAATCCTGCGGTAGAGCTGCTGCGATCAATCGGCATCATTCTGGAGGAATCTCCCGGATTGAAAGAGTCGAAAACGTCCGGGTGGATGAATTCTGCATCGAAGCCCCCCCCCCCCCACCTCCCCAATCCAAAACGCCAAAGGCCGAGAACCTTTTTGGCCGAGGTATTGCTGGGTGCACCATACCTGAAAATTTAAGGAAAGTAAACCAGTCGGCCAAGAGAAAAAGTTAAGTAATTCGCTCGCGCACCTCAAAGCCCGCACCTTCACACTTCAACGTCCGGCAAATCATTGAACATCACATTATCCAACGAGCTGGGCGGTTGATTTAGCTTTCGGCTTTTATCATTTAATAAAAAAATTAAATTTGGTCGGAAGAAAATGCTTTAGGTACCCGATCTCCGGAGGAAGTTTGAATTTTTTAGCCTGCATTTCTCATGTTTTCATACTTAAAAAATAACTTCCCATGCCCCCTTTGCTTTGGATTTTTGGGAGAGTGTGAAAAAACTCAGCAATTAACGCGCAAAGATATTTTCCCCCCGCAGCCGTGGGCTGTTACTTGCGAAATGGGGAAAAGAGAAATCCACCCGGGGATATTCAACGGCGATTCTGCAGCCACGGCGCGAAGGTATGAACCGCGAAATTTACGCCCCACGAACGGCGTTCCAATTTTTTCGCCGGTCCCTGCTCGGTTAGGTCCCGAGCGAAAGGTTCCTTACCCCGTGCCTAAGAATTTCCCTTCGGCAATGGAAAAAAAAAAAAAAAGAAAATTCAGGTTTCGTCCGTCAGCGTCGGGAGACGTCAGCGGGCACGACGTGCCGGCGAAAAAAGGCGCGAAGTGTCCCGGAGAGGGGGAGGAGGGGAGGAAGCGACAGCTCGGAAATTTCGGGGGCGCTGACTGGAAAGGGCGATTGGCGGGGAGGGGAAAAGGGAGAGACGGTGGGAGGGGGATCTTTATTGAAAAGACTCCGAGATTGCTTTGGTTCATCAAGAACGGCGACGCTGCCTCCGCGATATTGCCCCGCCCCGCCTCCCCCGTGATTAAAGAAACTAATTTCTCTTTGAAACTTGAAATTGTCAGTCGGTTCAATTAATTGAAAAGTTTTTTTTTTTTTTTTTTTTCGTGTCACTAATTGGATCCGAAACGGGCGAAGAAATTCCCGGGCAGTCAGCGAACTGGGTAAATCGCGCGTTGACATCAGTTTCACATTGACGGACGAGAAAACAGAATTAGAATTAGCTGCCGCCGCGGATGGCGCCGGGGCGAAGAAGATCGGCCGAAGCGGGGGGGAAAAAAAAAAGAAAAGATTATGGTTCAACGCCGAAAATATAAACCTAAAATTATTTTCCGTCTGCGTCTCGAAAGCGTGAAGTCGCTTTTCCGATTCCACTAAAAATTTTTTTAAATATTTCCCCTCGATCGTTATTATCAATGGTGCACCGACCTGAAGAATTTGAATGCGAAACAAAATGATAATTTGCGCGGACTTTATTACCAAATTAAAATTTGAAACGTTATTTCGCAACAGCGACAATAATCGATGCATAATAATGAACTGGATTAAATTTTCCGATATCAAATGAGGTTCAGCTCGTGAGGGCGCAACGCCGGATTCTTATTTTGAATTTTCGACTTTTTCTTTCGGGCACATGCAAGCGATAAATATGGCGCACGGGTCACGCGAGTTTTAACGCTCCGATCCATTTACCGAGTTCTCGGTTTCTTTTATAAACAATCGCTGTCGGATTTGTCAGTTTATTTTCCAACGCAATTAACCCCGCGTCGCTTCGAATAAATCAAATCCAATGGTAATTTCTCGTTCCAGGTACAGCACAAAGGCGAAAATGATAGATTCGGGAACGGGGACGCTACACATAGTCGGATCGTTCAAGAGGATGTCCGTCGATCCGGATTTTAAGGTAATCGGCAACTGATTCAGCTGCGGAGCGCAAAAAAAAAAAAAAATCGGCGTTGTCCGTCAGGAAAAGCGCAGGCCTCGTCTGTCGCTCGCGGCAAACGGCAAACGGGAGCGGCACGGAGGGAGGGAAAAAAAAAAAAAAAAGAAACTTCTCGAATCGCTTAGCTTAAATTATTAATGTAAATTTCATAAACCTGTGCTAATTTTTATTTTGTTAACTCCGGGAACCTTTCTTCCCTTTTTTTTTTGTCCTCCACCGTTCCAGCAATCCAGAGCTTTTATTCTTGTACAGCGCCAAGTTATTTAAAATATGGTAATGCTGCAAGGAAAGAAAGTTTAATTGCTATCCGCTTCATTATTCGGAGGAGTCACTCCTTTTTAAAGCCCGAAAGGGAAATTTTCGGGTTTTTGAAATGTTCCTTTGCTCTCTCGTTATGCAAATCGCTGTTTTATTAACGGGACTTAAGATTCGGTTCCCCCCCCCCGCCCCCGGAGCGAGAGGGTGGATGGCTTCTATTCTGCCTTACGGAGATTTCCGACCGCCGGCTGCGGCGGAAGAGGAAGCGGATGAATAAGGGATGAAAGTCCTTCGTACCGAACGCACGAAAACTTCACCCTAAGAGACCGCAACCTCCCCTCCGGCCCCGTCCCTTTGTCTTTTAAATAAAAACGAAAGGAATATTGGGAGAGGCCTTTCAGGTTTCCGGGGATAGTCAGGAATTTTTCCGGATCCAGGGATGCGTCCGTAAATTGTCAACATATTTTTTCGCATTAGATGCCCAAATGGCGCGGTGAAAAATGCTCACCCCCGCCCCCCCCCCTGCTCCGTTCGAGCGGAAGCGGAAGTCTTTCATCCAGAAATCTTTTTATTTCAACCCGATTATAAATCACTTGAAAGAAACCGATTTTGCCCGTCGATGGTGCATGCATCCGCTCGAGGGAGTTTCGTTTTCATAAAAATCAGCTTAAGCTTTATGGAATTACACGCGATGCCTCCATGCTGGGCATTTTAAAAATTGCCCAGTTGCCGCGGTCGCTAACCGAAAAGTTTCCCGCGCTTTGTCGTCAAAAGCTTTGAATTAAGCGCGGAAAATCGAGGAGAGGGCCCTTTGGAATGTTAAACAAAATGCGAGCATCCTTTTCGCATTTACGTCCCGCAAACTGAATCCCAAACTCGGGGCGGGTCTTGAGAACTTAAATACACTAAAATTTTCATACCACCTTTGGTTCAATCAAAAATCTGAGCCGTTCGAATGCTGCCAACCGGTGAAAAAAAAATCGGTTTCGGCAACTTTAAAAATATTACGTTTGCCCTTTTTATTTGCTTCGCAAATTCCTCATCGGTTTACCAACGTCAGCGTCTCGCGCGTCCTTAGATTTGTACAGTGTCGGAGCGCAATAACTTTTCCGGCGTTTACACGGAGTAAATGACGACGTTTTTCCTTTCTTTTCGCTTTATTTTTCTCATTTTCTCCGGGGGAGGCGTGTGCTCGGCATTAGCTTGATGCTCTGCGCTCGCCGGCAAAAGTTGAAGCACGAGGAAATGGCGGTAAAAGGCGGGAACCGAAAGCTTTCCGTCCGGGAAAGAAAAGAAGGATCGGGGACCCTAAGGCTCGGCCTCGGCCCGGAGTTCCGGAACCCGTGACTTTTCACGAAGCCTCCGCCGTTCGACAGCGTCCCGAAAATCCTTTCCGGAAAAGGCGAAACTTCCGTTGGACGAAGTTAAGAGCAGTTTGATGTGATTTCGACGCTGGGCGTCGTTATTAATCTTTATTTTAAGCTTTCGCCATTTTTCCGGTTCTTTTCTTCTTCGCTTCCATCTCCGTCCTTTATTAATTTTCCCTCCGCTTCCGTGTTTTCTTACATTTTCCCGCGAGCGATCTTCCCTGCTTCCGCCCGAGTGATCCCAGAGTATGGAACCAAATCGATTGGGTTTAATCAATTTCCACTTCCCCCGACTGTCGCAATTGTTTTTTTTTTTTCTTCGTCCACTTTTGACCGCTCGCGGCCTGCGAGATATCGAGACGGGGAGGCTGGGGGAAAATCTTTGAAAAATGATGTTTTTTCGCACGCATTTCGCCGGGGGAGAGTTCGTCGAGTTCGAACGCCGAGCACGCCCGTTCGAACCTGCCGTGAAGTTTATTAATGGCTTCCCCGGGTGGAGTTACACGGGGGTTTTTGTCCCGGGTGGAGCTGCCCTCCGGTCCCTGTACACTCCCCCGAAAAAGAGCAAGAATTATACGCCAAGCCCGTCGTCGCGGGGAAACGGCGGGAACCTGGCACTGCGACGGAACCGGAAGCGGCAAAGACGGAACAAAGAGCCCCTTCTCTCGCAAGGCGACTGAAAAACGGCCGAAAGCTCGGCAAAGCAAAAGAAGACGAGCAAACCGTGGAAAAATTCATACTGGCGAATCCGGCAGGAGATTCATCTCCCGGAAACGAATGAAACATAAATAAGTTCGGAATTTTAGGACGTGCCTCTTGTTCGGACTCCATGCCGGGACCTTTACTGTTCTCGCCGGGGGTGGCGAGGGCGAAGAAAAAATTTTCCCTTGCCCCGTGATAAATGCCTCCCGTAATTTTTAGCTAAGAGTCATCTCGTAATGACTCGGTAAGGGAAAATTCGTGTATCTTATATATCACTCCCGAAGTTTTCGTACGTGAGAAATTCGTAAAAACGGCGGCCACGGTGCCAGGAGAAAGATATGAAATTCAAAATACCGATTCGGAGGAAAAATTTCGGAAAAGCGCCGAATTTCCCGGCTCGGTTTCCGGCATTCCCCGGCGTCAGTTATTTTTTGTTGCATGCAATAGAATCCACGTAACGTAAAAATCGATCGCTCTTAAAAAAAACTCGATTTGCTCGAAATACCCGAAACTGAAAAGTTTTCTCGTTCGGGGCGAGGGAAAAGGAAAATTTTCATTTCGGGCATCCAAATAATTCGGTTTCTCGCATTTAAAGTCCCGTTCATTTTCCTGTTTGGCAAACAATCGGTGCTGCAGGTAGCCCGTAGCTGCTGCAGTAAAAACGGCCTCACAACCGGCAGAACCGTAACTTCGTTCGGGTAATTGCCCCGTTCCGAATTTATAATGCTGACGGTCCTCTGTTTATTTAATTCCATCGTAAGTCGGAAACCTTTTCCTTTTTTACCTTTTAGCGTTGTTATTTGAAAAAAAAAAAATTTTCATGTGACTAAACTAACTTCATAAATATGCACATTAAATTTTCTTTTTCCCTTTTTTGCGACATCGTTTGAAAGCGGGTTTCGATCCTCGCTCAGAAATCACACAAAATTAACGTTGCAGCTTCAGGTACATCCGCCGTAAATAAGTTACGAAAAATATAAAATTTCTAATAATTATTAGCGATCGATGGACGAACAAGATCTGGAAAATGTGACAGCAGCATGGAACCAACGGTTTCAAGTTTTCGTTACAACTCGGGGTACGTTTCAATTCGAATCGTTCTGTTTCCAGAAGGGTAAAACGTATCGCATCACGAAATATCACGGAAGCGGATTTACGTGAGGGTGGAATATTTAAAACAAAAAAAAAACCGGCTGAGCCCGAAAAAAGGAGTCCGATCTTCCTCCGACCTCCCCCCGAGGGTAGAAAATTGGATAAACCAATGAAAAGTCGTCGGATGTGGCAAAACGCTCCCCGGGAAAATTTTGCTAAATCGAATTAACCAATCTGACAGTTTCACTGTCTTGAATAAAAATTAAGGGATGAAAATAAAAAAAAAAGGAGCTTCCCCCGGCGAAAAGCGGAACGGCGGACGTCGCATCCGCCTGAATTTTCGATCGCGGGTTTCCGGGGCCCGGACCCGGGAGGAAAACCGAAAATAAGCAAAGAGGTCCCCGAGGGATGAATCCCAACCGGCCGCAGGGAGGTCCCGGTCACGCTGCCGACCCTCGAGGATTCGCGACAGCGTCCGATCGACTGCGAAACACCGACGCCCGCTGCTGCTCGCTCCTTCTTGCTCCCTGCCTTCGAGACCTTTAATAAGACAAATTGCGCCTCGGCCCGCGGAGCCCTTTCCGAAGTTCGTCCCTCAAACCTTTCACGTGCCGAATTGAAAACAAATCGTTACCCGGGGTGTCTCCTCGACAGCGAAACCGGCCGTGCCGGGAATCGAAATCGGAAATTCGATTCCTCTCAGCTAATAATAAATTCTTTACGTGAAATATAATGGCTCGTCATTAATTTCGGCGACAGTTTCAAATCTCTCAGAGGGCTAATTTATTCCGTTCAGAAATGGGAGTGGCTCCCGATGGCAAAAATGGGTCAATAAAGGAATTTATGGACCCCGGAGGAATCGTTGCACCGATAAATCCCCAAAGTGGATGGCCATTAAAACAAAAAAAGAAAAATAACTTCCGACCGTAAAACGTAACATTAAAAAAAAAAAAAAAATTAATTTTGCGCACTCTCGCAGTCTTCCCTTTGCGCCGGGGCGCTTGTGCGGCGTTACACCCCCTTTTAAGGGTGGCTCGGTACGGGGCGAGAAACCGACGACGATGCAAGCGCTCCCGGATCTTCGACGCTGTGGTTGCCTCGCGCCCGAAACCGGAACTGATTTTACCTCGGTGCGCAGGAAGCGAACAGTTTGCCGCGATGAAAACGTTTTCCCGGAGCGGGGGCGCTCCCAAAAGTCAAAAACCACGTCCGCCCCAACGGAAAACGGGCGATTTATGCCTCGAAAACTGATGTGCGGCGACGTAAACAGCGCGAATGACGACGCATTCATAATTTATTTTCCATTAAGATTTCTTAATCGACGTTCAACGTGGCGGAAGCCGAATCCCAAATGACAAAATGCAGCGAACGCAGCCACTTTCGGCTGGGATCATTAATTTTTGCCATATTATTGCACTTCGACTGCTTCGCAAACTCAGTGTACCCGTACACAATGCGAAAAAGGATTCTCGGCTACGTAAGACGCCAACAGTTATTAATTTAAGACCCCCTTTAAATGGCAATTCTTACGAGAGAATTTTAGCATTAATTAATCTTAATTAAAATAAATCTTACCAATAAATTATTACTATTATTATTATTATTATTATTATTATTATAACTTCTCGTGAGGAGATCTTAAAGTCGAAATCTACCCTTTCAGAATTTTCCCTCTTACGGTTTCGTGCTGGAAAAAAGCACCCTTCGAGGATCTGATTTCCCGACTGAATTAACGATTTTCCGTGCTGAAGTAGATGCTTTTCCAATTGTTTTTTAAGTTAATGAGAGCGAATTCGAATTCGTCTGAAGTGGCTTTTCCTGACGGAAGCCGGATCGAAGGCGTGAGGGCACCCTTCGGACAGAGAAATGCCAGCAGCCGGAACGCACATTCGCTGCAGCTGCAGCCAAACGGCAGACGGGATTCGTCGAAATATCGCACCGAGCGACTGAAACGAACTCGCGCAAACAAAATGCATTTGGTTTAAGCGAATTTTAAGCACTGATCGCCGACAGCGTCGATGCACGTGCATCTCGCACCGTCAACGCGAGGAGACAAACGTTTTCCGTTTGGGCTGAGGTGAAAGATTTCGCCTTTTTCTTTGTCCGCGAGACCGTAAGCAAGCGGATTCCGCAGCAGGATTTTCCATCCGAAATTGCGGCCCCGACAGGAAAGCGAAGAGAAAAATGCACAAATTAATTTACTTCTAAATCCCGGTGAAATTAATTTTTTTTTTCTTTTTTTCTCTTTCAAGCTCTACCTAACATCGCACATAAGCACGGCTGATTTCAACATGGGCTACAGCATGACAGGAACACTCGAAAGGGGCAACAAATCGAGCAATTCCTTCCAAATGACGCATTTTGCAGTCATCCGAAGGCGCGACTACGACAAATAAGAGTTGCTGCAGATCGCCGCGTAAATGACAGAGGTTTCCCTTAAAAAATTTTTCTGTTTTTCCTTCTTTGCATTTACTGTATTTTAAATATGGAACGAGGGCAATGTACAGCAAAATGATAGGGGGGGAAAAAAATTGATTTGAAGTTTTAATGGAAGCTCGCTGCGGGGGAATGTCTGATCGCCCCTTAAATCCTGCGGCAAACGGGAAGGTGACTTGGCAATTAATGTCCGCTTTAATATTTATTTTGAGCAATTGTTAAATCGATGGCTCTGCTGTTCGGTCGCCATTCGAAGCTACATTTTTACCAGAAGACGAAGGATCGGGGGATTTTCACATGTTTTAGGTCGGCGATGCAACCTGGAGCAAAGTGAAGGCATTGATATTATCGAAGGTTTACGAACTGCCGTTCTGTCGTTCGAACGGTGATGTTGATTAAGATGAAGCAAAACCCCAGAGGTCCGATCCACTTAAATCTGTCTGATAATTGCATTGGTCTCATCGATTTTTATATACCTTTTGAAGACAGCTAAACTCGGAGGAAAAATATTAAAAAATTAAAGGGAAAATGGCTATTAATTAAGGGGATGGAAATAATGAGATTTAATTTTCCCAACTTCGCACGTTATTATCATCGACTTAATCCGATCCTCTGCTGGAGAGGCCAGCAAAGGGCGATGAAAACTTCTTCCGGAGGCCTTCTCTTGTCCAGAAGTATGTTTTTCCCCGATAAATCCGAGGTACCGAAGGCACTCTGAGTCGTTTCCGTTCAAAATGTGCAGCGATCTCGCACGAACCTTCGGGCAAATTCATCACCCCCGGACGAAACACGAACATTCATATTTTTCGATAGACAGCCATTCTTGCGATTTACGAGGCGGCAAATAGCTGATTTCTCTCCCTTAAGGCAACCGCCGGAGGGAAGTCTCTCGGAAGGAAACATTGCAGGGAAAGAAAACCAATGCAGGAACCCGATTTCGGGATCTCAACGCCAGGGAAAAAGGTTCCCCGGGAAAGGGAGGCAAGGTTCTTTCACCTCAACCTTTCTCCGTCTGCAGGGAGCCACTCGACTCGTCGTCAAAAGCGGAACCCGAAATCGAAGAAACCGCGGTCACTTTGCGAAAACGCATTCTCAGTCGGGGGTTGCAAAACCGCAGGAAAAAAAAAAAAATCGAAACCTTTTCGAAACGGCGGCCTCGGATCCCTTGAATAAGAGAGCGAGAAAATTTTCCTTTTTCTTTTCTGTTCCTCCCCCAAATTCGGAAAATAGATTTTTCCAACTTCATTAAAGGTAACTCCGGTTAAAGGGGAGAATTCTTAAAAGTTTCAACTTTTCCGGAGACGAGCCGCGGAGGGTGAGAATTTGGAGGAAAAAAAAAAGGCCCTCCAGGTGAAGACGAAGGCATATGCGTAGGGGTTGATCCAAAAGCTACATCGGATTTAACTCATGACCTGCTTTTGGCCATCCTGCCGTCACCGCTCCATCGATCTAAATGCTGTCGTACCAAAATAAACTGAATGTGAGGCATTTTTACTGTTGAACCCAAACTCGTTTCGGGAAAACCTTTTTGGAGTTCATCAGGGATCCTTTGAATTTATAATCGCGGTCACTTTGCCTTCATCCGTCGGAGTCTTTTTCAGCAAATTAAGCATCCGGAGGATTAATTTAAAAAGATAAATAAATAATAAAAACAGATAAAAAAAAAAATAAATTGTCTTGTCGAAAATTTACGGAAAACTCTCCTTTTTGACCGAGTTTCTTCTAATTCGCGGCCAAATCGCTTTCATACGAGGAAATCGAACCTGCACGATCGGGGGCGGAGGCCAGAGACTTAAGGGCTTCCCTCGGTAACTTAGCCCCCGTGGTTATTCGAACGTTTCAACTGCTTTTTTCACGTCGCTTTCATCCTCGGCAAACGGACGAGCAAACCCCCGAGACGGGGCTTAGACTGACAATAAGGATTTATATGCAATTATGCAGAGATTATTTTCGGGAACGGTCGGAGGAGTCAGCACGCAACACCCGAGGCCCGTCGATTATCCCGCCTCGGATCTCAGGTTTCGCACTTTTTGGTTTTCCTGCCCGGACAGCCGCCGGGCGGCGAGCTGGCATCGGGACAGCAAAGTAAGATGCAGTCGCGAAGCATTTACACGGTGTCGTTCGGCGAGCCCGGACTCTCTGGCCGGACGGTTTCCACGACGACGAACCTGTCGCGGAGCATTTTCAGGTTTCAGGTTTCGGATATTTTTAATGAGACTCGATCTCTCAATTTTATTTTATTTTTTTTTTTCGGGTCGCAATTTCCAATGCAAATTACGGTTAAACTTTAAATGGAGAAGAGGAAAAAAAAAAAAAAATCGGGTACCATGCAAGTGGTGTTCGATTTTTCTGTTTGAGATCTTCGGCGTGCAAATTTTTCCAGCGGTTCCTCGGATATTTCACAAATATTTCAACCCGGATCCGCTTAAGCCTGGAGAATTCTGGAAGAATCGAATAATTATTATCTGCTTTTTCGCTTTAACGTGCAACCGGCCAAATTTATACCATCTGAAGTGAATAAGCCAATTTGTAATGGCCAGCGACGCGAAATGATCCTCGTCCACTCTTCATGAAACTCTCGTTTAACAACAGCTGTACATGTTCAAATGGCATCAAACATAATTCAAGTGCGAACGCATTTAACCGAGCAAAGCGATGTTTGAAAATTTGCTTTTTTACATGTTCGATTCGAGCACTGCTTCAAAATTAAGTTTCGAAACGAAACCTTTTGCAAGATTTCCCCCCGCGGTCGGAAAACAAAACCCGACCCAACCTTCAAAGACGGAGAACAAGAACGGTTTTCGCCCGCATAAACATTTTTAATCCCGTAGGCACGGCAGTGACCATTGTCACGACGGGAGCGGCATTTCGAGACGCGCTCTCGTGAAACGCTGCAGTGCAACTGCAAGCGACTCGAAAAGGGAACCCCGGCCGAATTCCTGTCGCGAATAAATCGGCAAGGGAGCGAACAAACCGATGCAATTGTCCCAACCGCGCTGTCGGTCGTTTCTGACGTCCGCCGCTAGCGAGGAAAGGTCAAAGGAAACATTTCCTTCGGCTTGCGTCAGCCATATGGCGGGAGATCTGCAAATCTGTTTGATTTTTCACCTTAAAAGATGGAAAAGCTGTCCTTTTTCTTCACAAATTTGACGAAGAGAGACGATGTCGTAAATGCAATATGGTGCTGCGATTTAATTCTAAAATATTGTATCGTATTTGTTTAACTTAAGTATTTATGCATCCCTTATAAATTTTAATTAAGGAAATTTATTTTTTACTTAACTCGCGCGCAAGTCCCTTGGGTTCCCCGTTTAAGGTTCGCTCAGTTCAAATATCAAAGGAAGAAGAAGAAGAAGAAGAAAAAAAAAAAAGCGAATTATTTACGAAACGTTCCTCCATTAATTAGAAAGATTTATATTAACTCTCGAGTAAATTGCGCCCCCGGCTCTCGAGACTCATCGCGCTGCGTTATGCAAATCCGCGGCTTTGAAACTGCTGAAATGCAGCGATTGCTTTTCCGAAATAAAAATTGCCATCCTGATTAAATTCACTGCTTAATTTTAATTTAATACCTTCGTTCGGGGCGTCGGTTCCCGTGCCGCGGCCAAAAGGGACGCTTCCTCGATGCGCCGCCGACGGAACTCTCCCGCTGAGGCGATCTCCTGCTGCAGGCGAAAGCGATAATTCTTCCCCCGGGGGAAAACGATGCAAGCGCGAGGATTACGCAAACTTGTAATGGTTGCCTCCCGATGAAGACAACTCCAGCGACAATATTTTATTTAAAATTTATTTTCTTCAAGTAAAACGGAGACTTTGCTTAGCGAAGCCGAACGGCAAAAGCGAAGGTTTTTCTCCTTCAAACTCCGTCCCTCTAAAGGGAAGCGACTTCGGGGCGCTTTTACGCGTACGTAAATGCGTGCGTGTGCCTGCACTGCTGCAGTCTTCTGAATGACCAAACGTTGGCGTCGTTTGCCGTCGCGCAGCTTAAATGTGAAGAGAGAAAAAAAAAAAAAAAAGAACCACCTTCGGGGTTTGGATGTGAAGCCTCAGAACCAAAAAGACAAACCTGGATCATCGACCGATTTCCTTTGCTCCTGCGGTTCCCACGTTTCTAAGGGCTTGACATTCGCCGGACCGAATGTTTGCGAACGGGCCGCGATATTTTTACATTTGGGAAGAAAAATATTGTATCGACTAGCGTGAAGAACGGAAGGAGGCGAATTGCGTTTCAGAATTCGAACGCTTCTCGCCGAACGCAATATTTTACCATTTTAAATTGAAATAACAATAATTCGCCGGTAGCGCCGGGCTTTAAGGAGTCGCGCAAGGCAGACGCCGGATATAAATGACTGAAATTTTTAGCAAAAGCGCCAGACACGACTCCACAACTGGGAATTTTCCGTATTGAATCATCCCGACATTAATTTTAAAGTAAAACAAGCAATTATTTAAACCTGAAAATGATGAATTGCGTTCATTAGCAGCATAATCAGCAGTTTTTTTCCCGTGGGGGTAATCCAATTCGGCTTCGGTAAAAACTTTTCGACTTTTTTTTAATTATCGTTAAATTAGAAGGCGGAGTCCCGTCGTCGGGCGGTCGAGAAGAAGCGTGCCACTTCCGGTCATCCCCGGATTTTCCCCGCTCTGCCAAACGCTGAACGGCGACCGCGAACCTGGAATTTTTTAGTCGGGAGCCCCCGCAAAACAAAAAAGAAAAAAGGGATAAAAGCGTTCGCTTAAACGCCTGATGAGGCGTTCGCGGTTTTCGTATGTCCCGGGGAAAAATTCGAATTCGCTTCGGGCGGTGCGGGCGTCGCAGCCCGGAGGAGAGGAAACTCTGCCGCTGGACGTCCGCCGCCGTTTTTCCCGCTCGATCGGACGTGGCGGCAGATTCGCAAATTTGGTGGCCGCGAACCGGGTTCGGCACTGAGAGGCGGAAAAGTTTTTGCCCTTCGGTTTTTTCACCTCCGCGAAAAAGGTGACCGGGTAGGTTATTTTAACTCCCCCGCACCCGCGTACCTTTTTCTTCGTTCGTGTCGCGAACGCGGACCAACGCGAAAATTTGGCAGCGCACTTGGTAAAACCTGCGATCCACGTTTTTTAACGAAGTGATTTTTGAGCTGCGTTATATATCATTAAATTCGTAATGTGCGCTAATATTGTGTGCATATTTAAAAATTAATTTTACACAAATCGAAATTTCCGCGTTTATAATCATATCAACCCTTATTTGATGACACCGCGGTGTCACACTTGAGTAATAATAAGGACAAAATTGAAATTTATTTGGGATCTGCTACTTGCAAAATGAAAAGAAACTAATATTTTATGGTGACAACTTGCAATTAAGCCTCCCAAAATTTTACTTAATGAGCTCGCTAATGCCGGCATTGTTTTTAGTTTCTCTCGTCGTATTTCATATTTTAAGGAAAGTAAGGATAATTTAACGAAGTTAACTTACTTTGCTGGAAATTATCTTCATTTAATGATACAGAGATTTTATAAAAATTGTTTTTCCGTTTTGGGTAAGTGGCACCATAAAGTTCGCGTTTGGTAAATGCTGCAAATATCAGAAATGTGAAATTATATATATATATATATATATATTCGTTATCACTTTTGGGGAAAAAAATTTAGCCAGTTAAAAAGGAGACGATCTTGTAACCGGTGTTCAGTTATTAATAATAAAGGGGCTTCTAATGAAAGTTATTACAGAAAAAAAAAAAAAATTTTCCTTAAGTTTAAATAAATGAGAAGAACTTTTTCAGTTATTAAAAACCCAAGGCAAGCAGAGAAGAAATTTTAATAATTATTTTTCCTCTTTCTCAAATCCAGGTCAAACCCATCTGCGAGAACTCATTTGATTTTGGTCACATCTTCAGCAAAAAACACGAAAAGATTTAGCATCGAGGAAATTCAGCTTCTTCAGCATTAAAATAGATGGCGGATGGATGAAATTTTCAAAAACAGTCTTTTTCGTTCGTTAAAAAAACAATAATGATTAATAATAATAATAATAATAATAATAATAATAATAATAATAATAATTTTGTCCATTAAAAAATAAAAAAAAAGCAAAAAAATTGTCAATTTCGGTGTCACTTTGTATTTTATAAGCATGATTACGTTATATGTAGATTTTGTGTATTGAATTCGAGTTCAAAAGAATATGTATAAGTCAAATCCTGCCAGTACTATTATCATTACAATGTTTTTTTTTTTTTTCGGCTTCCTGCTTTCCGTAATGGGAAAGTATAATTTAATTATTGTGTAAAACATTTAAAAAAAGATATATCAACAAACGTCCAATGTTTTTGTGCGTTGTCCGAAGTACGATCCCTCCTCTTTAAAGTAGGAAATTAGATTTTTAATATTTTGTCATTGCTTTTTTTATACTTAAACGAAAAAAGAAAAAAAAAAGTCAAAGTTAGAATTTAAAAAAACAGAAAAATTTATTTCTAGACGTTCGCAAAATGAAATATTGTTTCCTTCTAGACGTGTAAGCATATTACAATTTTCACTTTTTTTTTTTAAAAAACTATTATTTATATTTTTCCCCGCTTTCATCGGAGTTTTTGAAAAGTTTGAAAATTGTATCTGGTAATTTCATAAAATTAAAAAATTATACCCCCAGTTCTTCATATAATGCAAGTTCTTTGTGGAAAAATAAAGATAAAAATAAAAATAAATTTTTGAGAATTTTTAAATATTTTCTTTTGCTTTTCACAGCATTTTATTTTATTCTTTTTTTTTTTTTTTTGCATTTCAAATTTAAGAAAGGAAATATAAAGCAGTTTTCCAACAATTGGTTGAAAAAAATTTTTTCCACAAAGATCTTTGAGGCAGTGCATCATAACGGAGAATGCAGTCAAAATTGGGAAAATATTATTTCAAATAATAATGTAAAATGATTTTCTTTTATTATTCACATCAATAATAAGGTAGTAAATTTGTGTTAGGTTAAGCAACCTCGGTTTCGGCTTTTTATTTTCTCTCGATATTAATATATACATAAAAGACCTTTAAATAATATTTTCCTCGCCATTTTAATATAGTTTTTTGCAAATATCGCGGAGAGATGAACTGAAAGTGGAATTAAATAATTTAATGCAGGGATGATTGCATTTCATATGAATTTTCAATTCGGGATCTATCTGATGTGGCTGATATTGCCGTACAGTTAGCGAAGTTAAGAAAAATCAATACGATTCAGTTTGCTAATTTTTTTTCATCATTTAAATAATTTTGCCTGCATCTTAATTTCGTGTCATACATAGCATATACACACATGTATATAATAAAGATATGACAAAACAATTCAGTTCGCATCTCCAGCTAAATCGAAGCCTGGGTATACTACTTAATATATAAGTATGATAATAAAAGTAAATTATACGTAAATATTTTTGATATTTAATAAACTTAATAATTTTGAATTCTTACGCCTGAATGGTGCCGCTCGACGAGTTCGTGGAGGATTTTTTGGAACGCTGTGGGAGGGTGTCTTCTGGCCACTCAGGATGAAGTCTAAAACCTGAGATAAAAGAGGACGGTACCTGCAAAAGCAGGATGCAAAAAGCAAATACATAACCTTTTAAACGGGTGGTTCGGATGTAAATTCCATTAGTTCTGCATGCCGTAACCGCGTTTTATGCGTGCGAATGTTTAATAATTTAATCCCTCGATATTTTAACCCATTGCTGCGGGATCGGTTTTCGCTTCTTACGGCGTATAAATAAAGGAGCTTCGAAGATATAAAAATGAAAGAGGAAAACACGGAATATCGATGTGGAAATTGCCCACGAACGCGACATCTGTCGCGAATTTCCCGAAGCTCGGAATTTTCCGGTTCCGGCTCGAGCTGGCGCGCCGAATCCATCGCTGGAAAATGGCATGTTAAGAACAATATGCGCACCATTCAGGTTTCCGCACGCTGGAGCAATGTCTCTAAGAGAGCCGCGTCCGAATATTGCATGACAATGGATTTATTTCCCTGGGCCGTACGGTGTTTGTCTGATTGTGCGCAGCGTTTGAATAAAGCGGGTTGCGATTAGTTTTTAAGACATTTTTAATAATTTTTCTGCTCGGGCCACGCATTTTAATAGCCGAAGAACGTAAGAGGTGCGTCCCTTAACACGGAGGATCTCGAACGCTGGATCGGGCTATTGGATTCTTAAAGTGCACTTACGCACCTCACGCAGGCACGCACACGCTGCGACGCAGGTACTCGCTTTATCCGATTTGAATCACATCCTCTGGATGTGTTTTTACACATTTTTGGTGTTCTTCGCATAAATTTGGCCAAATGTATGCGAATTTTGTTCTTTTAGACATGCACGGTGGAAAGGGTCTTGGATCGCGATCCCTCGGGAAAAAAATATGCAAAACGAACGAAAAACGCTATCGAAGGGTTGCATCGACCCCATGCAATTTCATCCCCGTTTGGATAATGCAATAAATGCCCGCACATTTAGCGCGTGCATATCGGTGATCGAAGCCCCGAGCAAAGTATATGTGACAGACGAAAAAGTGGTTTTCGACAGTATTGAAAAAAGTGCACGCTTTGCTCTTTGCTGTTAAACGAAGATTCGGCATAATAAACAGCCTCCTGCACTTAATAATTACCGAATCTGCAAGTTGCGAGTAGCTGTCAATGAATTTTATTGACTCAGCCTCGGTCCAAATAACCACAGCTTTCCACCCATTACCCTTAGATGGAATCACCACTGCAGAAACAACAGAAATATTTTGCATCTGAGGAAGATAATGCCAAGCCTTTTCGGTCGTCGCAGTTGTTCGGCGGCTTTGGGATTAACACTTGTCGTTTTCTTTTGCCGTTTCGGTTATCTCCAGAGGAGGAGCTGTCTTCGGCTTCGAGATCGTAAGTCGACGATCCTAAAGAGGTGTCAGATCGCGCATCAAGGGATGTAATCAAGGGATCGACGAACTTCGGCTACAACGTCAGCATCCGTTGATTGCCTTTCCATCTCTCCCCGGATGTGTTTCGGGTTTTCGCGATTCCTAAACCCGCATCTCGTCGAGTTCCGACGGTGCTGCGGTTTCCCGTTGTTGAGAAACTCGAGACGGATTCGCGAACGAAGAAGGTTCCGGTTATTTCGCTTCCCCGACCGGGGAAACGCGAACATTTTTGCGTCTCTCACTCCTTCGCCGAGCCTTCCGCCCGAAAGGCGGCATCCTCTCGTCGATGGCACTTTAACATTGCCAGCAGCTTATGAATGTGCGGCGATAAGCTATCGTCTGACTCAAAATGGAGATGCTGCCCGGTGCCACCTAAGAAGAATTCCTCTTTAATCGAACATTTTTCCTCTTCCGAAAAAGGTGATTTTTGGTCGGGCACCACGCATATCTAGAGAATATTTCTGTCAAGAGATTAAAGTGCTTTTTAATAGCCCGCTTGGAATGTCAGGTTTCCGATTGTATACAAATGGACGGGTTTCTGGTTAAAATTTATTTCATTTCCCTCGGGGGCGACTCATCGATTTTGGTAGCTAATGGCATATATAACTAACCGAGGCATTATTCCACGACCGGGGATGACATTTTCCGAGCCCTATTGCGTTAAGTGGGCGTTCGCCACGTCGAGGGATCAATAATCCGTAGGTAAAAGATCATTTCCACGTGGATTTCTTGAGCGGCAAATGCTTCACATTAGGGCAACGAATAAAGAGAAAGATGAAAATTGCTTCCGAGACCCGTAAAGCGGAATTTATTTCACGTTAGATTCATCCGAAATCTCAAACCTTTTTTGTTATCCGACTTGTCGGAAGGGGTTGGCAAGATGCAGGGGCAGAGGGTGGAAAGCACCGGAGCTATGTTAATAAATCATAATGGTTTTGGAGTAGGACCAAAAATGATCTTTCTCCTCTGGAAAAATGAAAGGAGTTGAATTAAATGTGACAGCCCCGAAGAAGCCGAACTGATATATTGCGTCTGCCTCAAGTTGCGTTGCCATTGTCGGGAATGCATCTCCTTTTGAAGGATTTTTTATGAAATTCCGCATTTCAATTTCATGGCTCGTGGAGAAGCCACTATGGCAAATCACAACTGGAAAAATAAGGAGAATTGACCTGCCGCATCGCATACGGAAATTTTTCCTCCCTCCTTCGGCAATCCACTTCGGCCGTCGGATCTTGTGGAAAAAAAGTAAATTCGGAGCCCGCAGATTCCAGGTTGGCAAGGCGTTTGCCGCAAATGTTTATTTATCGAACGGTGAAGCGGGAGCCGTTAAAAAATTTGCCGCATTTCCGCTTCAGCACTCGAAACGGAACGAGGAGCAAGCGGAAATGACGCCTGCTCCCGACAGGTAAAGGTGTTTTAACCGCCGAATACCTTCCCTGCTGCAGCATGCGAGTGAAATAATCCGGAAGGCAAATAACAGTTTCGAATACGTCGAAGCATTTCGGATGTTTACAGTCATTTGCATACTCGGGAACAAAATCGAAATCTAACTCGGCGGCAACCTGATAAAAAAAAAACTCCTGCTGGGTGCGGATTGTTTGATTAAGAAAAATTTCGGCTTCCGAGCGTCCCGACGATGGAAGCCCTGGCAGGATCGCAACAGAGCCCTTTGTTAATTTATCTAATGCAAAACGGAATAATCCCCTGATTTGATAATGAAGCTGAAGATGTCACGCCTTAAAAATTTCGTTACAAGTTGAGAATAACAGAATAAATTTTGCCCGAGGCCTCAAAATTTGCGCGTAATAAGAATCCAAGATAAAACCCGTTATCTAAACCGTCTGGCAGAGCCATTTTGCTGATGCAGCAGGTAAAACAGCAATACAGACACATCACTAAAATTAAAAAATAACTGGTTACCTCACGCCCGAATTATTTTTAATAATTAAATTTTTATTTTTAAAAGCGTAAGTGCGTTCGTTACCCCGTGTGAAAATTTTAAAAGCGGAAACTGGAAATCATCAGCAATAATTCTTCTTTTCCTGCAGACACACAACGGACATGAATCACTCTCTCCGCTCTGTTATTTATATACATATACCGAGTAAATTATCAGTAATTGCCATTGATGATTAGAATATCAGTAATTATTATTGTTGTCAATAAATAATTTTAAATAAATATAAAAATTATTACAAGTTATCAATAGGTTGATTCACTTCAAAAATGCTTCTCAGGTTTTTTGATTTTTTAAGATTTCTTTTTCTTGACGTGCAGAAATTAAAAATAAGTTTTTTAAAATTGAAAAATAAAGTTCATGACTTTTTTTTTTTTTGCATTTTTCGAAATTTAAGAACTGGAGCCGGATGAAATTATCTGCAGATATCGAAAAATGCCTCTCGGATCGGACACCGTTCAGCAATTAATATTTTGCCCGAAGTCGGTAATTGCGTAAAAAAAAAAAGAAAAAAAAAAAAATCAATTTTGCCTTCATCAGTTTCGTTGTGCACGTTTCCGCGTCTGGAGCCCCGATTCGATTTGGCAACGCCGCGAGACCACCGACACCTGCTGCCATCAGTGTCCGGAGGGGCGAATTACGAGTTTCAGACGCGCAGCGATTTTTCCCATTTCTTTCTCCTCTCGCATTTGTTTTTCGTATCTTTCCTTTTTCCTCCGCCGAAAAGACGGGGGAGGCGGGCAGAAGAAACGCATCCGCGATGGATATTTAAGGAAAAAGGGAAAAAATAATCTATAATGAGGAGACTGTTCCGTAAATCACTTGGAAGTCTTAATGATCCTGCTTCGGCGATTGGCTAACTTTTTATCGTAAAATATGGCGCCGTCCCCAGCGCGTCCATGTAAATCGACCGCTCATAAATATCAGCCCCGTCCGTGCCCCATTAATCGCTGACATTTCCCACTTCGG
Organism: Ricinus marginatus; assembly: GCA_028565995.1. Lineage (NCBI taxonomy): Eukaryota > Metazoa > Arthropoda > Insecta > Psocodea > Ricinidae > Ricinus > Ricinus marginatus. Next base: position 55,649 of record JAOWBB010011304.1, read on the forward strand.
AAATTTTGACAAAACAAAACGGCGATAAATAAAGAATATTCGCCCGCGTTCCGAAACGGAGCCGAGTTCGGAGACTTGATCTTCATTGTTCGGGTCCCGGAATTATTTCAACACCTCGCTCCGAAATAATTATTCAAATAACGGCAGTGCGATCGTGACCGAGAGTGGCGCCCCCGGGGGCACTGCTATCCTATGGATAATTGAAGAATTTGAAACGGGTAAAAGCCCGGCGTGCCCCGGAGTAAATTGGATTTGCATTTTAAGAGGAGCCCGAATTTTGTTCCACGTCGAGCCCTCCCCATTCTGCGGGGAACTTCCGGGGCCGTGCGGATCGGGCTCGAATTTGCGCTGTTTCAATCGGCGGCCGCGTTCCTGGGGGAATATGAAAATCAAACGCTCGTCGGGGTGAGACGTGCACTTCGGCAGAGGGACCGCTCACGTGGAGTGCGTATTTTCCATTAACTCAATATCAATATTCATTACGTGGGGTCACGTTCGGCGTTTACGCTGCGAACTTGCGGCGTCTCCCGTTTGGAAGAATCAAACGTTTTATTTGTGTATTCGTTCTTCCCGACCGAAAAATGAACGGGTGCAGCCTTTCCCGATTTCCGCTCGGGAGTCAGCCCCGACTGAAATCGGGTTTTTTTTTTTCGGTGAAGAAAGCCCCAAAATAGTTTAAACAATTCTCCGGGAGACGAGGAGAATTCCAAAAAGGTTGGGGGGGAGGGGGAAAAAAAAGGTTCGGAAAAAGTACTGGAGCGAAAGGCGAGAAAGGAAAAGCCTTTCAGGAATTTCCTTAACTTATTACACACATCCCGCCCCTTTCCCCGCGACTTTTCCAGCGGGAAATTATTGAAAATGTAAGTTGGGGAAAAAAAAATTCCTTCGCTCAATTTTTTTCTTCTTTTTTTCGTCCCCCGAAAAAGACATTTCGCACAAAAAATCGACGGGTTTTCGTGAAAGGGCTTGTCCAGTGACTGCGTCAGTTTCGGCTGGAAAATTCTCCAGGAAACCTCACACATCCCGCAGGTTCGCAGCGCATTATAATTGCAAACAATTCCCGAAATCGACTCCCTCTTCCCGGCTCTCCCGGGTTTTCTCTTTCAGTGGGGTCGACAGCGGGTGGAAAAGTGTAAAATTTTCGCCCGCTGTGAAAATCGACGGAAAACTCACTCGACGTATGAATATTTTGCCCCCGGGTTAGTTTCGGGGCAGAGCGGTGAAAAAAAAAAAAAAAAAAAGTTATTTACGATTTCCACGTGTCAACCGCAGGACTTCTACATCAGCAACAGAAACCGTAAATTTGAAATATAATCCATCCGGTTGTGCGGGCAGAAATTGTGCCGGGGATGCGGGACTCGGGAAGGTTGTCACCGGGATTTGGGAAAAAGTATCCGAAGACTGACCCGGGACCGGAGGTTAGGTTTTTGTCCATGCCGTCGCTCGCGCCGGTAAATCCGGTCACTGTAAAATTTTCCGATTTATTCACTTCACTCACAGGGAGATGCCATAAAGTCAAGACAGATCAACCGGCCATCGGGCAATTAATTATCCGGTACGTTCGGGGTCTGACATTTGTTGCTGCGAGACCGCCGTATGCGATACACTCCGATGGGAATGAAGACATAAATTAAAGTTTGGTCGTTCTCCAGGAGATAGGTACCACGAACACGGACCATAATGTCCTCCCTCCTACGAAACACACGGAATGTGCCTAATCTTGCAGTGTTATCGGATGGAAAATTAGGATTCCCTGTTCGCACGGGTGGTCCTTCCGATGTCAAACCCGAAGCCCCCACCACGCGCCCACCCCCCGGAAAAGCTTTACATTTTCTTATTTGTAGAATTTCCGACACTGTTTTTATAAGATTAAATCGAGAGTATGAAAAAACTTCGGGGAGAAAACGTGCCGCAAATGAGGAACAAGTTTTCGAAAGGTGAAATGGAAAAAAAAAAGAAAAATCGAAGAAGGAAAAGCCCTTCTCCCGAAAGGTACAGGGCTGCCAACAAGCGCGCGAAAAAGACCGAAACCCCGCGTTTTCCCAGCATCTCGATCTCGTCGCGTTGCTCCGAATGGCAAGGGAAAAACTTTCACCTACGGAAAAGTTTCCCTGGAATGACCGGAGGATTTTCCGACCCTGCAAGAGATTCCGGCAACCGCTTATAAGGGCATCGTGCGAGCAACTTCCCGCGGAGCGCTTGCGGGTAGTCTTCGGATATAACGACTCACTTTTAAATCATCTCCCGATTTTTTTTTTTTTTTTAAGGCACCGAATCGAAGACTGAAGCTCCGGATTTTCCCGTGGAGCGAGCATCGGGGCACAGCCGCGCGATTTGGTTCCGGCTCCGTCTCCATAAAATTATCTTAGCGCGAACGCCTTCCGGAAGAACGTGATTGGGGGGGGCTTTCTTCGGGGCTGGGGGGAAGGGGGAAGCGGCGCTTCGCGTTCGATCCGCGGCAGGCGACGGGAACGGTTATAAGAAACCGCGGCAAAAAGCGAGGATAAAAACTCGTTTGAACAGCGATATCGCCGTTTGTGCGCCCAATAAATTTTATTTGCAAAAACCGCCAAGGAATCTTGTTTGAACTGCTTTGCCCTCGAATATTTTCGCATTATTCTCGCCACCTTTCTTCTCCCCCCAAATCGGTTATCGATTTATTTACATTATTCTCTAGAGGCTGCAGATAAAATATGTAAATACCTTCGAATCACAATTCCTGGCGGGTACGTTTCGAGAGCGGCAAATCGAAGGATCCGTTAAATTTTCCTCCCGACCTCCCCGGCTCCCCGGAAACGGCCGAAACCCACCCCTGCAGCTTACACCGTCACGTTTTTCCTGCTGCCGGAGGCCCCTCAACGTGCGTCCGAGGGCACACGCCGGCAATTTACGGCATGACGACGGCGGTGCGACACGTTAAACCTCCCGATGGGTTAATTAATTTTTTGAAAGTCCCAAATCGGTACGGCAAGCAAATCGAGAACCGATCCCCGGTCGCAAGCTCGAAGTTAGCTTCTTTTCTCCAGCAGTTGGAGTTATTGCTGCGAGCGCGAGGAAACCATAATTTATATTTTTAAATGGGGGAAAGCGTGGACGCCCGTAGCAATCCATCTCCTTAACCGAGGAGGAATTTCGGATTGATGAGTTACTTCCTCCTACCCCCTTTCTCCAACCCCTTTCTCCGCACTTAATCAAAGAGCTTATTAACCTCATCCCTTTGTTCCTTCCTTTGGGCTAAGTGCTGCGGGAAAAATCCTTTGTTCGCGAAATCGGCCGAAGCACAAATAATAACTGTATTTCCGCTGTCGCGCATGCAATCAAGGGGGGGGTTGGAACGGGGGAAAATGCCCCGGTTTTCGGCGTAAATTTTCATATATCCGGCAGCGAATGCCTCTCGCGAAGCAGTGGAAAAGCTCAGGTTTTTCCCATTTTCCTTCTCGTCCTCTCCTTCGTGCAGGTTTTAGATTGCTGCGTGCGCCTTTTTGGGGAGGCGCCCAACGGAAGTGACGTCGATAACTCGGGATTGTCCGCTCGAGCTTCGGTTATAAGGAGGCAATCGACCGGCCGCGTCCCATTCGAAAAATTCGGTTGCGAAACGATTTAAACGCCCTCAGTCGACTCCGAACAATCTTTGCCTTTAATAGAAAACCACTACAAACAATCAAATGTTGTAATTTATTCGTTTTACTAATTTTTATTATGGTGTTTTCATTAGCGAATTTGATTTATAATGCGACATATTCAATTCCATCGACCCGAGCTCGGATGTTTTGCATTTTATTCTTCGTCGCCCGCGATGAAAAGGCGATAACTTGACCGTTTCAGCGCGCGAACTGCTTAATCCTTCGCGGGAGCCTTTTCCCTCTTCCAAATGTGCACAATTTAATAACAATCCATCCTCGGATCCGTCCATTTTTCGCGTCAGTTCGTTAAAATTGGGACATGGAAATCCGAAGTTCGATAATGAACGCGTCCACCGAACTCGAAACGCGTCACTGCAAATTGGATACATTATTGGCAGAAGAAATCGCGGGGAATTAAAATCTGACAGAGGGAATCGAAAAATTTCCCCGCCGGAATCGGGGACGACGGGAGAAATTTTGGGGGGGGGGGGGGAAAAGATGCTCCGGACGGAATTCGAGATTTGGGAAAACCTCAGATCCAGGTCGGGAAATCGGCTCCGTCGCCGTTCGTCCTCCGCCGTCGGCGGAACCGTTCCGGACCGCGATTCAAGGATCAAAAGAGTTCCGGGTGCTTCCGCTTTTCCCTTGTGGATCGCCGAATGACCGGAAACTGCCCGCGAGGCGACGCCGATCGGCGGACCGGGACTCGCACCTTCGCCGACAGGAAATCCGACGGGAAGCCGCACCGAAAGGGATTTGACGAAAACGGAGGAGGCGTGATTCACGCCGTCCGAAATGGGCGCGAAACTTTTTGACGATCCTCCGCTCAGGTTTGCCTTGATCCCGTCGGAAAAAAAAAAAAAAGAAAAGAATTTCCTATTAATTGCTTAATCCGAAATCGGGAATAAATCAGAAGGGCAACAACATCAGAAGCGAACCGTAAATCAGATTCTCCCGGGCCTTCGGTTATAGTGGATTATTTAGCCTCTGTCGCAGAGCTGGAATTCCTCCTTTTCCAGGGGAATGTTAATCGAACGAAATCGGATAATAGATTTTCGTTTTTGTTTTCAACCGTTTAAAAATTTATTGCCCCCTTTTTTGGTAGAGCGCTCCCCGAATACGCCCCGGGTTCCTTCACTTTTACTGCCTCCTCCAGTCGTTAACTCCTCCTTTGGCTTTTCCAGCGCTGGAGCCGCATCTCCTTCGGTTCGGTTGCCACGTTTTTAAGCGACTTCCTCCGCTCGAATCGATTTTCATTCGAGGTGCCGCATCTTTGACGGAGGACGGACCGAAGGATGAAAATTCAGAAAATGACCGTCTCCTTCCGCGGGGTCCGCCCGGGGGGAAGGGATCTGAAAAAATCATCCGCCCTTCATTTCGCTCGGGGGGGGTGCCGGATAAGAAGCGCCGCTCGGTCAAACCGAGCCAGTTCCGGTTTCCATCAAAGGCAGCACCGCCGGAAGACGAACACAATAGCAGCGGAACCCTCTGAAGATGTCAAGGTTCGGCGGCAGAAGAAAGAAACTTTTCCCCGCCCCCCGGGACAACGCTTTTGTTTTTCCGGGGCGCGAGAGTGAGGGAAAAAAAAGTTTTTTCACTTTTTGACGATCCCTCGGCAGAAAAAAGGAAAAAAATTTTCATTTATTTTACCATAGGAGAGCAACCATCCGTTCACAATTGATAATAACACAATTTCTTAAAGGATTCTTCTTTTCCTTTTGTCTTTTTAATGGACATCGTTGACCGCCGAAAGCTTCTCTCCAGCAAGGGGTGTCTCCCATCGTCGTCCGTACTCTAATTGGCTAAATATAGGCAAAATCACGCAAAGTGCCAACGCCTTGTAATAACTCTTTATCCTTTTCCTCTCTTTTTCCATTAATCTCCCCTTTTGCCACGGGAAAGGTCTCGGGAGGCGAAGAATTGCTTTCAAGCGCGATTTCTCAGACAGCCGCAAATCGGGAGCTCGTCCCGGCATCGGTTTGCGCGCTTACCAGGCAACGGGACGAACGGCGGAAGACGGCAGAGTGGCAGGCCGGCATTGCGGTCCCTCAATTAAATTTATCCCGGGGAAGCATTTTCCAGTTTCGCCCGGATGCGGGGCTCCTTCGTTTCGGGTGAGAGAACTGAAAAAATCGCTGAGGAAGTACAAAAAAAAAAAAATTTGATTAAATACACCGCAGGAGCGGTTCCAAATGCTGGAGAAATACGTCTAAATAATCCGAATTTGAGCCGAATATGCCCGTGGACTGTTCCCGTCAATATCGGAAATGCTTCGTTTCCAGACAAAGGACGAAATTTTTTTCCAAAAGCATATTCAGGAGAGCGCATTTTCTGTAATTAAAAGGTTTCGTGGCAGATTCGGACGGATGAAGTTGAAAAATGTTATATTAACCGCCCAGCGTTAATAATGTTGATATATTCGTTCGGAAAAATTATTGCAATTCATTTATTTTATACGGTTTCCAATTATTTTCCATACCGTTGTAGATTTCAGCCGGCATTTGCGTAACGAGTTGAAAATTTACTATTAACTATTAAAAAGAAACTAAATTTGAAATAAAAATTTGAGTTTAGATTCTTTCCCATTGAGCGTTTCCACCCTTTGCACTTGAACAGCATGCTCCACCAACAGATTTACACTGGTCGCCTGTTAAACAAGCCGGATTCGGACACTAAATTGGTTTCTTCGTCCATTAATACATTTCACCGTTTGCGAAGCAAATGCTTAACATCCTTTGCTGACTGAAACGTATCGAAATCGGGTCTTTCTTCCCTTAAACGTCAGTCGCGTCAAACAGAAAAAAAAAAAAAAGGAAAAAACATTAATACCAATTTGTCGGATCGGCAGCGAGAAAAAAAGAAAAAATTCAGGTTTCACCCTTGTTTTTCCAGCGTCCGAAAGCCATTTCATTTATCCAATTTCCAGCCCGAAATCCGGACACGCTCCTATCTATGCGTCCTGCCACCTTTAGAAAAGAAAGTTAAAGTCGTTGCGAGGGATTTGTTTTATCATGGCAAGAGGCAAATAAGATGGAAACGCCGAACAAATTTGAGTTTCGACGTCAAACGTTGAAGAATTAGCTGCTTGGCCGGGCGCGAAAAGAGGACGTGCCTTCCCAAAAGGCATTCTGCTGTCGGAAAGGCTTTTTTAAGCGATAAAAGTCGTTTCGCTGCGGGCGGGGAGGAAAAAAAAAAAAAGGCGGGACGCGGAACACCGGGAATAAGTGCCAGTTTTAGTGGCAGGCATACGCCAGGGATTTTCCTTCAGGGAATACGGAGTCTTCCGGCTGGGAAAGCAAAAAGAAAAAAGCAATGCGCGGGGGGGGGGGGGGAAATTCACGGATTGGTTGCAAGCTAAATGGGAAAAGTCAATTAAGGATGCCATTTATTTCCGATACGTTGGTTACAACCGAAGCAAAAAACTAATAAAATTAAATGGCAAAAATGGCTACTCTCCGGTTAAAACGTCTAAAACTGGCTTCTTTTTTTCTTGTTTTCGGGAGGAATCGCGAACAAATCTGAGACGCAGCAGCATCGCACGGATCTGAACTTCCAGTAGCAGAAGGTACCCGCAAGTGGGATCGGAGAGGCCGTCGACGACGACCCCTCTGCGGCAAATGCGAAACTGCAGGTAGTCAAAACATTTTGGGTTTCACCCCAGAAAAAGATTCCACTCGTCCCGTCAAACGGCCCAAAATTTCGGTTGAAGAAGAAGAAGAAGAAGAAGAAAAAAAAAGCATCCTAGTCAAATACTCAACCATCATTATATCGTGTGTAATCAAATAAACGTGCATCCAATAATATTTACAAGTTGAAAATAAATATTGAAATTTTATTATTTATCTGCGACGCCCATGGCCTGAGCCACGAACGTGCAAAGATATACAGAATAACAAATCTGCTTCCACGACAGTTGTGCGTCGCTGCCGGAAATGGTTCTACCATTTTGAGTGAAAGGCAAGAGTATTTTCGGAAATCGAGCATTCCCTTCCGGGGGAGAGGAACCGAATCGTGCCCGCGGAAGTGCGGCAAAAAGGGCGCCTCCAAATCATTAATCAGATGGAACATTACGGACATTACATGTAAATTAAGAATAATATTTTACGAGGAGCCATCTTCAGTCATTAACCCGCCTCCCGCCATCCCCCGAATGCCATTTTTTTTTATTTTTTTCACTCCTTCCCTTGCACCCCGTCTTAATGCGTTTTGCTTGTCACCTGCGTCGCTTTCATCAATCAGCGTGATGACTGCAAGCAGCTTTCCAAATGCGGGGCGAGGAACTTGTCGCGAGGTTGGCCAGCCTGCGCCGGAAATGGCGCGGAACGGAACATCCAAACGCCCTGTCAGAAAAGGGAGGGGGCGCCGCCTCGGGTTTGTCCCACGTGGGAAAAAATTAATTTTTAGCGCCCCTCACCTCAGTCATCCTGCGGCTCCGTCAAGCTGGTCAGTGCTCTCCCCCCGTGGAAACCCCCCTCGGGATAGCCGGGGAGGTTCGAGCATTAACTTTTCGACGGCTTTCAGTTTGCCGCTCAGAAATACGCTGGTAATTTTCCTCCCCGGGTGCAGGGCGGGCGCAAAAGAAAAAGATAACTCGGGCATTTTTCCGCGGCAAAGTGAAAAATGCGAGAATTATCGCCGATGTCGCGACAAAGCATAAAGAAAGCGAGTTCCCCTTCCCTCTGTGTCCTGCATCTCCGGGTTTTCGGGTATATAAAATCGACGGTCCGCTTTCGGCGAAGCCGCAGCAGTGCCTTGTTCCAAAACCTGGGAGCCCGAAAGTGGGAAATCCGAGCCGAGACCGATCCCCGAGCAAAAGGCTTCGCACGGGGAACGACTCCCGGCGCGCCGTCGATGGCACGGGGAACGGGAATCGAACGGGAAACTTTTATTCGCGACGAATTTCGGGAAAATTTTCGATATATCGAAAGCCGACTTCGACAATCGCGAACGGAAGTTCTCCTCGCCCCCCCGGCCGCTTTGCAGGTCCGTCATCGAGCAGTCGCTCTCCCTATATTAAACCTCGGCGCACGATCTTTTTACGGGAATGATTTCGAGGGCTCCAATTAACGTTTCGTACCTTATAAATCTCCCCCGATCGCAATTATCATATAATTCCAATGAATCACTGACCGGGAACAGGTACAAGGTACGAAGCGAGGGGGTTGGGAGGAAGGAAATTGCAGGGGAACATATTACACTCCTGGTTACCAATTAAATCGTAATTACACTTGAAAATTTCAACTAAAACGACTATTAATTATTATTTTCTTTATAATTATTGTTTTTGATTTGGAGAATAGGCAGCATCGTAATTACCATTCGAATTCGAATACGTGACATGTAAAAGTGTAATTGGGATGAAATACAACTTCCAATTAATTGCCTTCCGAAGAAATTCTTTGTATTGTTTGTGCACATGTACGTACATGCATACAGGGTGTTCCCAAGTGCGCCTCGCCATAAATCTCGGCGTAACGACTAAGGGCATCCAAGTGGATTTTTCCATTCCCGGTTCACCCATTAACTGCATTACGCTTCACGAAGTCTGCGAATCAAAGCAATCGAAACCCACATTCGTAAATTCGAACTCTCCTTGGATACCTTTAAACAACTTTTATGTGCGCGTGCAATGCATAAACACGTTCGTGCTTTAAAATCCGGAGCCGCGGCTTCGTTTCGGGGGGGGGGGGGGGCCCGCGGCGGCGAAGGCCGGAAACCATAAAAAAACCAAAACGGAAACGGGGGAACCTGAGCGAGAGGAGCGTTTTCCGGTGTTTCAAAGCGAAACACCGATGTGGAGACAATGAAAATTGCCCCTCGCTCTTTCACTTGCCGAACGGACGACTTGGATGCGCGGAGGCACGGCCGCCACGGGCTCCGGGCACGCTATCGCGCAGCAGGACAAGGATGCGGGTTCGAAGGGCGACAGGAAAAAAAAAAAAAAAAAAAAAAAAACAGAAATCGAGAGTCTTTCGTGATCTGCGTTGCGGGCCTCAGCATCCGCCGGAACGGGGATGCGGAGCGCGAAACAGCGGTAGATCGTGGACCACCTTTTTCACGGAGGGCAAAAGGTTTCTATTATGATTAATGAAGGAAATCATTCGCACCGGCGCTGGGGACGAGCCGAACCTTGGTAAATGGGTTGTCAAATGACAACCGGAGTGGAAGTTGAAAAATAGTTTTCGGAGGGATGCCATTTGTTACGGCAGAAATGGGAATTATCGGGGAAATCTCTCCTCGATGGGCAGGCCACCTCGGGGGGGTGTCAAAATTTTGGAGCTGTGGAGCCGGGGGAGGCTCCGAGACCGGAACAAAAACCGACGGCGGCAAAATGATGATCGTCAACGTTGATCACACATTCCCGTAAGGGAAACTATTTCGGATCACAAAATTTTTGTTGAAAGAACGAAAAATTTACGGAAATTGTCGACAAGTGCATACAATGGACACTCCGTAAAAGCGAATAAATTAAAATAATGTAAATTATTAAAATATAAAAGCTGATTTTTCATTTGTGAACCCTTTCATCATCTTTTAGACAGATTCATTCATTCATTCTCATATTTCTTCAAATTACCTGCCTTTCACGCGCATGTATTGTCTTCCCTGGTTCTTCCTCATATAAATCAAAAACAATACACACATATATTACCTATCAACTTCTAATTATTCTCCTGTATAAAAATTAAAACACTGGATTAATATACATAATAATTTTAATTTATATATATATATATAATTTATTGACACACATTACTAATTTTTTAAATTAACTAAATTATACAAACTTTACAGTCGTACACCTAAATAATAATAAATATTATCATTATCATTATATGCCCTGGGAAAATATCTAATTATGTCCTTTAAATGTCGTGCATGTCTTCACTAATCAATTTATTTCCAATTTATTCGTAGATAAATTAAAAATCGATCCAGATAAACGAAAAGTAAAAAGACCAATACAAATTAAATTTTATATTATTTAAATATTTTTTTAAACATAGATATCTATACATGTAAGATAATATTTACGTATTTATTATAAGAATCTTTCCTTTTTTCTAAGTTTCAATATTGGATTAAAAGCGTAGTTGAAAAAAATTTAGAGCTGCTCTCCTCGGCTCTGCTCTGAAAAATCATGAGTTATATATATATATGTAGACATTCAGAATAGGGTAAGAGATTACTTTTTAAGAGATGAATAAATGATACCAAGACAATTTGCATAAGTTAAATGAAATCCGGGTTATTTATAGTTTGTTCTTAAATCCGAGGCATGAGGATGATTTTGGGATTTATATCCGACTTTTCGATGATCCCAATCCACAATGCTATGCGGCTACGACTTGCTTTTGTCCGTTTTAAACGTTGATGCGTTAACGGGGCGGCACCGGGGGCCACGCTTCGACGGAGACGTTCGCTCGCAGCCGGAAAATCCCGTTCGAAGAGCGGCGCGGCAAAGTCGAATTTGAGCGTACCGACGCCGGACAAGATGGAATCGGTTTTTGGACGCCAAACTCACCCGGAAGTCGCGCACGGCGTCGCCCCGGTCGCCGAACAACGAAAAAAAAAAAAAAAATACGAAAACTGCCTTCCTAAGGAGCTACCTTTCAATTCGCTTTTGTTTTTCATCACACAACCGTTCGCCGGCACATGCAGTCTGCAACGAGGAAATTTTTCAGCTTCAGCACCCCGCGCTTCCCGTTTCCGTCGCCGTAAGTCAAATTCATGGGTCTCCTCGATGATGGACCGCAAGTGCTGTCGTCAGCCTGAAAAGGAAAGGTTATCAAATCGTCAGGCATTCAATTACGCCAATTAATAACCGTCCAGCGTCGAATTAATCAAAACGTTCGCTCTCGAAATCGGCGTCGAGCATTTACGTCTGCAGGAAAAAAAAAAAAATTCCGCCGTTTCTGTCGTACGCGTCAGCGTATCGGTCCAAGAGCATTTTTCGCCTTTGATTTTCGGCAGCGTGGAATGTCCCAGCGTTCGGCATTCGCTCCGGTTTTTTCACTTCGACCGACTCGGGCCGCAGATTCTGCGTCACTAGGGCAAAACAAAGTCGTTCCGAGGGGAGCTTCGGTCACATCTTCTTCCCCTCGGAAATTGGGAAAAGGTTTGAAACTCGGTTCGAACACTGGAATGAACATTTTCATAGCAAAACGTATGTTTGAATGAAAACAAAAGTACACACATATATATACGCAAAGAGAAATCACATTGCAGTGCGGACCTTTCAGAAACCGCAATATAAATAATTTCTTATTACATGTAAAGGGAGATCTCTTGCTCGGATTCTCTGCGGATTAGAAATAATCTTGAGAGAAGGAGAGTTCATCATTAATGTAAATAGAATTCTTCTCTCTTCAGAGAGATTTCTATATTTATATGATACATGTCATTCGGTTAGCGCAGCGAAAAAATTAGTGATTCGACTTTAGTTAAAACCCCGATATACCGAGATTGTGTTTGCTTCAGTTGCATGCTGAAGTGCAGTATCGTCGATACCGTCTGCATGTTATGAATATTCCTTACTCCTACCTATTTAATTTCATGCGAAAGGAACGAAGGTGCGACACGATTTTCTCCCTTACAAAGTGGAGGCCTTGCATTAGGTATGGCAGGTAAAATAATCCGACGAGGGTTCCGTTTTCCAGTCAGATCCAGGGCACGAAGGAGAAAAGAAGCTACGGATGAAAAGTTTCTCCAAAAAAGAAAATAATATATGAACTCCTTGAGCCGGATAAAATTTGCAGCTGGGACCCTAATGGAAATCTCTCAGAGACAAATGTATCCATTTTCCATTTCCATTGTCTTTGTCCAGGACCGTTTAACCGGTTAAATTGAATCCAGGCGAGGCTCCCGGGTACAGGCAGAGGCGCGTCAGGCGATTGATAACAATTTTCTCCATGTAAAGATCCTTCACAAATATTTTGAAATCCTCTCCATGGAAAAAAAAAAAATCAGGGAAGGAAAGGTGGATAAGCAATTTCCCGGGGGCAAATCGCATTTTTCCTCCCGACGAGAAAATTCCCCCGGATTAACATTCGCATTAAACGTTCGGTTATGATGGGAAAAAAAAAAAAATTCGAATTTCCTTGCGTTTTACGATGTTGGGGCAAACATTTCAAGATTTTTTAACCTAAGCCGCGAACATGTAAACGAATTAAACGTTTTGGGGCCCCTGTGACTGGGAATTAATTAACAGGTAAAGTCGAGAATGTGTTAGGCTTCTCCGGGTATGAGAACTTTTAATGACCATCCGTCTGCTATAATGGTAAATCGGGCAGGGCGATGAACCCGAATGCTATAGCGCTCAGAACCACTCCGACACTGACGGGAGAACAGCTAAAGTGACAGCTTACGGCGAGGGAATGTGGGAATCGGACGCGAAGGAAGTTCAGATTCGATGTGCGGCAATGGGAAGTAAAAAGCACGCAGTACGTGCAAAATGCCGGTCACCCAAATCGACGATGACCGCATCCGAAGGGAGGTATTAAAAAAAAAATATATATACATGTACATGTTCGTTATCATGCGATGATAACATATTTCATGCATTCGGGAAATTCGTAACTTCTCGTGGTCTGAAGGAAGACAAACAAAATCTGTCATGTTAACCAATTGCGTGCTACGTTAGATACCTCTCACATCAAAAGAAATAAATGCACTGCTTAATATCAATAAAATAACATCCTTATTGATATGCATATTACATTATTAATATTATAATAATTTTAATGCCAGCTTACAATTTTATGATTCGAATGACAAATGTCACGTCAAAGCCACCCTTTCATAGCTCTCCATTCATTAAATGGGAATTTTTTTTTTTTTTTTTTTTTTTCGTGGAGCACTTCGATGGACAATCTCGAGTGGGTAGCACTACACCTGATGCGTGTTCAGACGCATGTCAGTCAAAGTTAAATAAATAAAAAAATTAAAAAAAAAAAAAATCGTTCTTCAGCCACGACATATGAAAATTATGTCGTTCGACAAATGCCATAAGGCACCATCGGTACCAACTTCATTTAGAAAATTTCCCTTTACAAACAGTCATTTTTCGAAAGGCTGCACGTTTCATTTGACAGTGGCCCCTGCAACGTTTTCGAAAATGATTTTGGGCCGCGGAGAAAGAAAAGCAAATTATTTTTCCCGGATTTAAAATGATCGCAGACGGATCTCCGGGAAGTGCGAGAGCTAAATATAACAATAAAATATGGACATTAAAAAAGTGGATCCTTTTAAATGAAATTTTTAAAATTAATATCTTTTTAATATCCGTTATCTTTCATTTAATGCCAGACAATAATTAAAAAATGCAGGTGCTACTGATTGAAAACCTTATATTCCAACTTGTGCTGCTAAAATTTAGTCCCTACTTTTTGCACACCGATACAAATCACATTCGTTGTATGTATATTGCCATGCTGTGACGGTTATTAAGCACTTATCAAGTGTCGGAGAGTAGAAGTTACATTTACTAACTGTGAATGTAACGGAAAAAGGAAATTTTCAGTTTTTCCGCAATTTAAAAAATCCCATCAAATGAAGGATGAATCAGTGAAATAAACCCAGGAGAAAGGTAGAAAATCGGTCGCCACATAACACAAATTTAAATTTTCACTATCCGATTTGCATGGAGAAAATTTTTAAAAATACATCATCCTCATTCCACGTGTAGTATTCATTCTAAGGAACAGACTGTAATCTTTAATTCGTCCGGAAAAAGTTAAGAAATTTTCAAAAAAATTCAGTCAAATCAAGCGAAATTCAAGTTGGTCCAGTCCAAAAGAGCAAATGAAACTGCTGCGTTAGGTTGCTGGTAATGTTCCTGCTGAGGTGCGGGAGCACTGCAAACGGAAATGTCCCCGATGTATCTAATTGAGATTTGAGTCATTCGCGTCTTGTGGTTCCCATCACGTCCACATGCGGCATTTCTCCATTAAATGGGTGCAGACGAAACATTTTTTTTTCCCTTACGTATTGCGAACCCAAAAATCCGGGGGAGGGTTTGCATTTCATTCTGCCAAATAAGACTAACTAAATTACATCGTTTGATTTACAGCGACAGCGATTCGAATTTCCCCTTTTTCTGACAATTAATATTTAATTCAGTTTGCCCCGCTGCCGCGCGGTTCCCGGGGACACCCTCGGCGGCGAGCGAAGTCCTGAAAACTCCCGGTTTTCCTCCCTCGCCGCTGTGGCGCTCCCTCAGGTGTCGGGCTCGTGCCAGGCACCTCGTCAAGCGACACTAAACCCGAGCTGCAATTTGGCTGGTGAAAAGCAAAGGAAACGAAAATGGGAAGATCCCGATCTCCGGGCAAAATTACATTTTTGCAGTCATCGCATTGTACTGCACACATTCGGGAAAATTTAGTTAGCGAAACTTTCCCGGGAAAACCTCCCGATATTTAACAGCGGGAACGAATCACGCCCGGAAACTTTCCGAGCAAATGATTTATCGACCTGGGGGGGGGGGGGGGGGG
>JAOWBB010011315.1:0-70738 GCA_028565995.1 Ricinus marginatus
TACTACGAACATCTTAACATAAAACAAAAAAAATATGTAATAACCACAAAATAAAATAATCAAAAAATAAAACAAATCAAAAAAGAAAAGAAAAAATGTAAATAGTTATTAGTAATAAAATAATCAAAAAAAAAACAACATAAAAAAAATAAAAGATTGACTTATTAATTATATTCGATTGTACTTTAGAAGTTCATGAATTTTTAACAATTCTTTGCCACCGTTCATACGGTACGTTAACCATTCCCGTTCACATGAAAGTTCATCGTTTATTTTTCATTCTTTCATCAGAGAAACACAAAATCGCACTTCTGACCATGAACTGGACATTTTAAGTTTAAAACTAAACATGACTGAGAAACAGAATCTTAAATTCATCTATGATAAAATTAATTATATATCAATCCGTTTAACGTTATATTAAAGGACTCAGTACTGTTCACATAATATGAAGAAGCCAATTCACTTGCAGCAAGCTCAAATTTAAAAATGAATGAGGTTAAATTCTCTAATTAAGCAGCGTATATACAACAAATATGTGTTTAAATCGAGCTCCATCGGCATAATATGAAGGCTTAATAACTGTTCAGTAGTAAATTATTATTATTCAGTTGGAGATTGGATAAATTCGATTAGAAGGTCGAATTTTTTTCATAATTTTTTAACATTAATATTTATTTCGTTTTCCGAAACAATTTTTCTAATGAAAATCTAAGAATTATACTAACCAAGGCGAGAAATATTAAAAAATTCATTTTTCTCGGTTAAATACAGTTCGTGGCAAAAATGAAAAAACTTTAATCCCTTAAAATTATTTTTGTTATTTCTGGGCCGGAAAAATAATTTAAATCACTAGTTAACTGGCTTTTATTCTCTCTGATATTGTTTTAGATATTGCAATTTATAAGTAAATTTAATACGAACTATTGTCATCTAAAATCATTTTAATTTCAACCGACAACAATTTTTGAAAAAAAAAAAATTTTTTTAAATGAAACGAATCGAAAAATTTTTATATCGCACCTTACCCAAATGAAATCTGCTGTATCTAGCAAAAAAATACTTAACATGCAATACCTACAAGATGAGGAATGAAAAATGAAACTATAGCACGGACATTGCTGAGGCGAATTTTTTTCACTATCATTTAGACAATAGCTTTTCTTTCCATTCAAAGGTGTTTAGTATTGAATAAAGATAAAAATACGTAATGCAATTGAAACCGTAGGTTCTTTTCAGGCACAGAAGTGACACTGATGCCGTGAATGTTTTTTTTTTCAAATACTGCCATCGGCGTAACTTTTGATGAGAATGCGCCCTTACCTGAAAAGAAAAGAAAGGATGGTATAAAAAATTTTGAAAGGTTACAATTTTAAAAGAAATAATGGGGAAATCGTAAAGGCCCTCTCTTCACCCCCGAAAAGCACCGTTATGTTACATAAAGAATATTGCGTAAATTTTGGAATTTTTTTCCCTTAAAATTACAACTTTCACCCCAAAAAAAGGTATCGCAAAAAATATTTAATAACCTTTTCAAGAAGTTTGACGTAGTTGAATTTTTCCTTTAGTGTCTGCCCGTTACATTGCAACGTTTTTACCGTAATTCCTTTCAAAAATTTAACCAAAAGGAACAAAGGGCGATTGACAGAAAATATTTAACGTTTTACCGTAACTTTGCTTTGTTTATTTTTTTTCCTTACGTGAAAAAGGCTTTCACTTGCCTTTTAACTATTGACAACCGACCTAATATAGTTTTGAAACCTACCCGAAACACTGATTTATGATATTTTTTTTTTTTTTTTATGTTATCATAATATCCCCTTACATCTCCGGATCATAAATGTTGTGCGTTTTTTTCCTGCCCATAAGGAATTACTATGAACGACAATAACGAATCGATACGTTTTTGTACATCAGGGATTATGCTTAAAAATTAAGCTTGAACGTGCCCACGGCGACCGTCGTTCGTTCTAAAATTTTAAATATCCTGGTAACTTTTTTCCTCGGACTTATACCCCCCGATATACGTATCTTGAATTTTTTCGATATGAGCAGGAGGATGAAAAAAAAAACCTTTGGGGTTTCGTTAAAAAACAAGAAAAACGAAAAATAAATACATTTCCACTGCTCAATAATTGCCACGTAAAATTTGCAGCTTGAAATCATAAATGTTGATTGAAATTTGCATGAATGGCCTGCTATTGAAACCAGATGAGTCTTTTCCATTGAAAGTACCATTGCGACCATTAACGTGCATAGATATCCCTAATGAATGCGATGTTATTTAATGAATCTTTCAGAATTTTTTTTCCTAAAAAATCCAAAGATCGAAATATTTTTTTGGCGTTGTACAAATAGGGAAATTATTATTCGGCAATACCGGCATTTTCCGCTCTTTCGCCTTGGCCGTCAACCGAGCGATGGGTTTGTTATTTTGGCACAACGGAAGATATTTTTGTCGTATTAATTTCACGATCGGGGCTGAAAAACCTCGGTCTCAAAGCGTTCGCCTCACTTTTGTCGGAATCACGGTAAACATTTTAAGTTTCTTCGGTTAAACACCTAAAGTCATATTTAAAAAGGGGCAAATAATCGCCCGGAAAGGAAAGAAGAATGTCAGCTATCTTTCTCCCCGCCAAAAAAGAAAAAAACATGTACTATAGGAGCATTTAAAATAACGGCTCTTAGCATATATGATATTTTTATAGCTTCATCATTTATGAAACTGCATAATTCAAGTATCCCCGACCAGGAGATGGATTTTGTGGTAGGAACCCTGCAGATTCCATTGTATTAAAAACATAGGAAATCGAAGGATCAAGAATAATGGCTTTTCGCGCATTTTCTCGCCGCTTATGAAATTCCTTTTGAAGGGTAGCAGAACAGTTGTAAAAGGGTGAAAACATACACGGTAATTTTTCAAGACGATGCGAAACAAAATCTTTGTGACAAAATCAATATGATGCAGATGTAATGTTGTGAATTTGTATCTTTGTATCTTAATTAGCGATGATTTCTTAAAAACGGATTTTATTTTTCTAAACAAAAAAAAAAAATGTCCGGCGGCCGCTCTCCTTAGCTTAATAAATTTGTTTTAATTTATTCACTGTAGTGGGCTTGGAACCGACAGCGCATTATTCGCTGAGAAGGTATGGAATATTATTGGCGTTTTTCCTTCCAACAGCTGCGAAACAACCAGGTCAAAGAGGCGGGAAATTTTCTGAATTGGCAATTTCCTAACAACGGTTAAAAATTCATAACTCGTGGTGAATTGGAATTAATTTAATTCCGGACATCGTAATGAACATGCTCCCGGCCGAACTGAGTCGGTTTTCAAACGCTGCGTAACCAGAGCTCTGGATTTTCGCAAATTTCTTCAAAATCCCAGTCTACCACTCAGAAGAGCTGCTCAATTTAAATGCTAAACGAGTCAGTTTTATAAAATTAATTTAATGCGGGTACTCCCCGGCAAGCTTGCCGCGGCAGCAGAATACCCGTGAGACAGCATTTTCTGCGCCGTTCGCAGCGGTAAGTCAGAAATAGCCCGCGTGGTTTAGCTGATCGTGGTTTAGCCATATTAAAAATCACAAGGAGGCTCGGGCAAAGGTACGAATCGCCGATGTTTTTGCCGGGGATCAACTGCGATTTGATGTTAATCAGAGCCTCGGTTGCCCCGACATTTCTTTTTTGTTAAACACAAATTGGAAATTTATTATAATTGACTAATAACAAATTTTCTGCGTACCAATTGATGAGGAAAAGGTAGAGCTTATCACTTATTCAAAATTCGAACGGGATGTAAATTACGACCGCGGACCATTTTCGAAAGCTCGAATTTTGATGAATTAAATGTCGCTCGCGGAGCTTTGAAAATTGAACATAAAATTGTCGGTACGGTCGAGCCTTTAATTCAGTAAGCGGCGCAAAAATATTCATACTTTATGTTGCAGGGTAATTTATAACTGAAGCCGTTAGTCTAATTTCCAGTGGTATTTTCGACACATAAAAAGGATAATTCATTTAGAAAATTTAATTTTGAGCCGGGATTCCACGGACCGGTCCGGTCCGGCCACCGAATTCTGTATGGTCCGACTTATCTTTTCTCCTGGATGCGATCGTGGAATTTTTGTTCGCTTTATTGCTTTATTGCTTGCTGGAGCGCTGGAAGGGACGGCGATGACTCCGCGGGCGGAGGAGCGAGGAGGATGCGCACAGGGAGGAAGAGGGAACGGGAAGAGAAATGGGATAGCTTAAAACTGGGAGTTCTAAAATGGGTAAGGGGCTTTGAAATATGAACTTTATTGTTTCATTACTTTCACACTGTAACTGACTGCATTATTAACTCGTTAAAAAAGTTTAATACTCAATAGGAAACAGTTAATTTCATTGCTGCGCGAAAAAATTCCGGAGGTGACAGCATTTTTTGATGGGAAATATCAAAAATTTCGCGGTTTCGTATAGTTCGCGAAGGAATCAGACGGCCAGCGTGAGGTGCGGGCTGGCCGCAGAAATTTCGTAAATACGGTTTGAGTTCAAATTCTGGAATCAATTTAACTTTTCGAGAGCAGAGCACCTGACCCAACTTAAAATCCTTCTAGATGAATGATTCATATGTTAAGCATTAGAATTATGCATTTTCCAGCTTTTGGAATAACAGTCCAAGGACTGGTTTTCGAGTCACACTCAAAATCATCATTTAATCCCTCTCCGATCTCTTCATTTCCATAAACTCACAATATCTGCTACAACCGAGTTGCTCCTGCAGGGTTGACTTCTTTTTTGCTCGAAAACGGCCGATAGAAGAGTAATTCCCAAGATCCGTATTATAAATACACTCGAAGCAGATAAATTTATCCAAATTGTCCGGTTGGCCTCGTCATGGTTTCGGCAAAAGGAACGTCAACGGAACAAATATTCTGGATTTAGACCTGTGCCAACCAGAAGGAATAAATAACTCTAAATCGGGCACTTCCAGACTTTATCCGATAGATTTTTCCGTCATTTATAAGATATTGTGGAGTACTATTAGATATACGCGTACGTTGTAAAAACAATGTTAATTTATTGTAAATTATGCCTGCATCTAATATTTTCTTATTTTCGATCTGAATTTCTTGTAAAACAGGTGAAATCAGAATCGCATTAGATAATATCATTAACTATGGATACTTTTTTGTGTCTCGGGCCAAAGTAAAACCTAGTTTTACAAATTTTGCTCCTTAATCTCTTCTTTATGGGGCGCACAAACCGCACTAAAAGCTTTTCACCAATCCAGTGGAATATTTAGGATGACCTTTTTTAATTATATCCTCCATCCCCCCCCTATCCTCCCCCCGCGGTTAACGCTTTTATGCGGGAATGTAAATTTTCAGATTTTTCCAGTTCCAGTCAGCTACAACGGTACTCATTTAGAAGCAATAAGTAATGTTCTGCAATAAACATTCGTCTTCTGAATACAAATAATGTTGCTTGAGGCACACACTTAAACGATACTCGTGCAAAAAGGCATCGGATAAAAATGTAATAGGTAACAAATGTTTCGATAAGCGTGCGCCGAAGAAAGAACTCGTCCCTTAAGTGCCGCTTACAGTCAAAACATTAATATATTTTCGGATTCTAATGAACGCTACTTGATGTTCCATTCGATTTAATGATTAAAGAACGTGATATATTGAAATTACAGACCGTGAACGTTTAAAAGTGTCGGAGGAAGTGATGTAAGAATAACGATTTCGGTTAAATATACTAGAAACCATCTGAATGAAAATGTAAACTTTTTATTTGTCATGTACCAGCATCTAAATAAAATTAATCATTCATTACGGTCAAATGAAAATAACTGAAAAATAAGGAAAAACTCTTTCGAACCCAGAAGTGCAGCCGCCAAACAACGGGAAATGATTTTCCATTTCATGTATCGACACCTCGAACGTAATTTTGCAGGACGCGGAGCCGAAAAACGCAAAATGTCATTATTAGGTGCGGACACTTAATCTGAAATTCGATCCTCGGGCATGAATTTTTTACAGAATAATCGAAACACGTAATATAATAAAAAGCTTCAGCGTCTCACGTTTCGGAGGCTAAGGCTCCCTGCAGGAACGGAGAAAATTTCTACATGGATATTCTTAATAATCGGGGAGCTCGCTACCATATATCAAAGTTCATGACTCTGTCAAATGCTACCACCCAACCGACGGGTTGGAGCGTTTCGAGTTAAGCTAAGTACTCCGCGCCACTATTAGCTTTTTTTTTTTTTTTTTTTTTTTTTTTTTTTAATGATAAGTCATAAATTACAATATCGGTGCCATGACAAAACAAACCATTTTTCTGCCAAAGTAAATAAATGGGAAACCACTTATATGAATAGCTTATATAAAAGTATTGCCGGGTGATTTTTCCTATTTTGCAGAAATGCTCCATAAGCTCAGCGTGAACGACTTTCATCCAAATTGGTTTTGAGAACTTTCTGAAAATAATCCCGAGAAAGATCGGAATTTACGAAACCGGAGGGGCGAGCAAGGCGAAGAGAAGACGGAGGAGAAGCAGAAGAAGAAGATGAAGAGAAAAAAGAGCCGTGGAGCAGGCGAGCTGACGGGAGCGCGGATCCAAACGCTTAGCTTACGAGGCCGAGTCGCTCCGTTTAAGTGGATCCGAGAATCTTTTAAAAATTCCCGATGAAGAGGAATTGTGTGGAGAAATTTTCTCGGCTGGAAAATGAGAAAAAATGGAGAGAAAAATTCGTGAGCTGAATTTTTCTCCTCTTCCCTCCGTCCACGGGCAAGAGGAATCTCTGCTCGGAATGTAATTCGTAAGATGAATTTACATAAATTTAGCTTTCTCCTCTGTAAAAGGAAAACCCTTTGCCTTTTATGCTCTGCGCCTTTTCCGGGCGGGGGTTCGAGGCCCTGCAGAGCCAGATTTCTTTTGACGAACTGGAAAACGATTGACACCGATCGATGAATCCCGTGAGGGACGAGAGCGGCTTTGGTCCGATCCGGAATCCGCCGGGGGCAACGCGGGTCCTGCTGCAGCTTGCTTTGCGCAAATGTCCCAAGACGAAGGGGCGCGTGAAAGAGGCCGCTCTGTCGGGTGGCGCATGCCGCAGACCCCCTCGCCGATCGGATACTGCTGAAAGCGGAGCTTTGCGTGCATTTTCGGTTGGAGGCATTAATCGTTGAAGTATTCGAATCCGAATTCGAATCCCAAACAATAATTTCCATATTTTTTTTTTTTAACGTAATGCGCCATTTACTTTTTAGATAAATTTTTTCCCTAATGAAATAAAATATCAGCAATAAATTTAAATTGACAGATTTTCGCCTTCTTTTTCCTCTCGCGCCCTGAGGGATACAGAAAATTGGTCTTGTTTGAGGTTCTTGCAGTACATATTTATTTATGTATTACTTATTTATTATTTAAATTATATTCGTTTAAATCATATTAGATTCGTTTAGATTGATTTATACGGGTTTATGGCTATTTTGCATATAAATATTTTCCCACATCATGCAAAAGTTTTGATGACTGAATCAAACCGAGCCCACGAAAACGATGCATCATTTGGAGGATGTAGATAATTTAATGCCTGAATTAAGAAAGTGCGTCCGTATCCAGTGACTGGTCCGAATGAGATATTAATAGTAATTTTCACTTAAAACAAATTTAATCCTCAAAGCATCGGATGGAGTGCTAATGGGTTAATCGTAATGAAGAATTAGCTCTGGAACCATAAATGCAAGAAATGTATCGATTGATGAAGAAATCGATACCTTTACTGATTGAATACAAGTTACAAATTTCGGGATGCTGAGCCATGTATTTTTGTGCATGTTAAGAAAACTAGGAAAAATTTTGCTGGGAAAAAAGAAAATCGAGATAGGGGTAAAGTGGAATGAGCCATGTTTCCCGGCGCAGGGAGCTCGGAAAATCCACCCTTTTCTCCGTGGAAGCGCACATGGCTCCAGCAATTCTTTTCTCCTTGTGATGCATTTCTTGCCACGATTTATGGAGTTTAAAGTACAGCTTCTCTGAATTAGACTTTTAAATTCGCCTTTTTCTTACTCTTTCGTTGTTCCATCCTCTTGCTCTTTATGTACTTCAAATGAAATTCTTTCTCAAAATTTGATCCAAGATATATATTCGATGCTTTTTTCTTCTTCTGCGAAGGGGAAAATTTCAAATATAGGAATACTTTTTTGTACCAACTTTGACTTTTTTTTCCGCTATCAAATTTCTTTGTATTTTAATCTCCGAAAGCTGCCTGAAGTTTATACGGCAGCTTATTGGTTTTTTTTAGGGGAGGAAGAACCAATAACGCTTGGTATTTCCTGTATAACTGGCTTCGTTTAATAACGTGATTTAAACTGATAACTGGAGGTTTGGGGTGCAGAAATCGAAATAACCACCGGATCGGACTAGTAAAAGGCCTAAAATTTTCAACCTTCCCGTTTTAAAAAGAATGAAATTAAGAAACTGCAAAAAAAAAAGCTTATATTTAAATATTAAAATCTCATAGTGGAATTCATAAATATCTATTTGCTGTATACGTTACAACTAACGAAAAAGAAAGAAAGCGTGGCACGAAATAAAAAAAATATTATTATTTTTGAAATGCTTTCTAATACCGGATTAAGTACATGTTTGTGATACAGTATTTGAGGAAATGGATGATGAGGTGTTTTTTATTTATATTCACTGATAGTTTAAATCATGGATTCGGTACTGATTCAACCCTTATTTATCCCATCTCATCAAATGTAGTATCCAATCAATCGAAATAACTCCCCTGAAGCTTTACCTGGAAGCTCGTACATTTTGTAACGCACCGGGATATAAATCTAACCCGGGCTTCCATTTCCCTGTTCTATTGTTGGTCTTTATATTACACATTACTACTTAATAAAATTCAGAAAAGATTTTTGTTTTTAAATTGTTAAAAAGTTATTATTTCCCGTTCGTCTTTATATTTTCGTTCGCACATGCGAAATAAATTGCATTAAAACCAATCATAACTCTGCAGTATAATTCTTCCAGAAAATATTGCCTTTGCCCGATAACATTAAGATAGATGAAATGAATTTGTAGACTCACGCGGGTAACTGACATCTTCATGCAGAAATTTCAATCCGTTGTAACCAGGAAAAATTAATCTCTAGATGCGGATAAATTCAGCCATTTCAAATAAGAACTATTACTTTTTCAGATCTTTCGAGACATATCATACGATGATAATATGATTTTTGTTCTCCTTTCATTATATGTACGATTGAGACCAATGGCTCAATGAAGCAGATCATATAGTGGAGAAAAAAAAATTTCATTTTTTTTTTCGTTACACAACCCAGCTCTTGTCCATACTTCGTCTGGTCATAAAGGAGAGAGTTCTGGCGCATCGTGACAGGGACAAAATGCCATCGAGAGACAAAAAATTCATTCATTTCCATTCTGCCATTAAATTTAGATCATTAACATTGAGAAATGAAACAATTGGATAAATTAGTTTTCACATAAAACCGGGATGGCAAGAGGAAAGGATGCAGAATTTATTTTAAGACAGGGGATGAAGAAGAAGGAGCTGGGAAAGAAAAGAAACTCGGGCTCTGAATTTTAAACTCATGCAGGGAAGTTACATCTGAAATGTGAAATATATGAACGAAATGTTTGTGGGAGATGCAGCTCTAAATAAGTTTTTTGTTCTTCTTCCCCTCTCTTATCTGTATTGGTTGTACGTTTTAAAAGGTTAATTTATTTTGGGATCAAGGCACAACCAAAAATCAGTCACTTTTTGTGACTGGAAAAACCTATGAAATCAGAACGTTTTTTTCTATTGTTACCTTTCTCAGGCACATCAAAGCGCGATCAGTAAAAATTTTCATTGTGTGAACTATTTCAAAATGAAAAAGATCATGTGCAAACGATATTTTTTTTTTTTTTTTGGTACAAAGGCATTCGAACATCGAACTCATGAAAGTTATTCTTCTTTTTTTCGTAGGATTATTTTAACACCATATTTAAATAAAGAGACTCTAAATCCAACGAGACTTCGACTTTCCTCCTCGAAAACCGCTGGCGAACTTTGAATGAAGTGCCCCCAGAACCAGTTTCTCGCCTGAAAAGTGATGCCTTCTCTCGTATAATAAAGTCATAATTATTCGGAGTTCAGACTGTTAATCATCAGACCCGAGATACCTAGGACACCGTTGACGAGATTCAATCACCGTCGAACTCTGATAAATCAGGATTGTGCAGAGATTCAGGCATGTGATGCACTTTTTAGGCGAGAGGGCGGAGATTGGCTTTTTTTGGCGTTGGGCGTTTTCTTTCGAAAAACCTGCATCAAGCCACACGAGCAACCTTTCAAACGGTGTCACTTGCAAGTTTTATTAAATCATCGGCTCCTTTTCAGGAACGCAAAAAGGTTAGCCTTGATCTTTGCGTCGCATTGACATTTCCAACGCCACGGAAGGGGAAAGGAAAGCTTAGATCGTTCCGCCGATCAAAAATGATCGAAAATGACTTCGGGCCTTCGCGGATACGCATCCGCTGAGGCGGCAGCAACCGCAGAGAATCGCCGTCTCCCGCTGCCAAACTAAACCATATTTATGAAATTTCTCCGATCGCATTTTAACCCTAGGCAAAAGGGCTGCTACGCTAGTGTCTTATTGCGGTACGGAAATGTTTTTCTGCACCATTTATCGTCAAGTATTATTCATTTTGCTCGTATATTATTCTCGTTTCTTCCCTGTTCGTTACACGTTATGTCGGGAACGCTTTGGATTACCTTCAGACGGACGGAATCATCTGGAAATTTGAACATCTCAGGTCTAAGAGAGCGTTTTGCTGGGAGCTTCAGAGTTTCGGATTTCATTTTGATGGAACAAACCGGTTTTTACGTACGTCTCACGTCATAAAGAGAGAGAGAAGTTTCATTGATAAGTCCGACTAGAAACCTGAACATTATAGACTGAAACAATTCCGGTAAATGACATCTAAACAATAATTTAAGACGCTGAAACAGTCATTGAGTCGAATATGAAATGCAACGTCCAATTTATCCGTCTTGAATTTTTGTCATATAACTTTATAAGAACGGAAAAAGTATTTCACGGATCCATAAGTGAAAAACTGCTCTGAGAAACTTTCCCGAGTTTCTCTATAAACCGGAGAGAACACGTCCCGATCATTAAGAGTGCAAGGCTTAGGAAATTGCCGTTTCCCGGCTGGAAGGGCTCATAAAGTTCGTCAAGTTCATAAGTAAAATATATTAACTTCATATGGGCTCAGCAGTAGATTCATGTTCGGCATTCGGAAGCCGTCAGAAGATGTAACCTCCCATCGGTGAGCGTAATTACATTAAAGAATTTTCGCATTCCTCACAACAGCTCATGAAGCTTTAGCCCATGCATCCCCTGGATCTGTTCCACCCTCTGTTCTTGCTCAGATAATTGCCAGCGAATCGAAACTTGTAAAATAGCGGGGGTCCCTGCTAGTTGTTTAAAAAAATTTCTTTAATAAAAACCCATCTCCAGACTTAAACAGTTTGCTGGAATTACAAACCGCCATAAATAAAAAGTTAGGAAGCTTTATTTCTTGCAAATGACGACTTCGCATTTGCTGACAGGTCCTTCGCTTCGGAGTTCGATTCTTTCTAAAGCCCAACGCGAATTTACCGGGCCGAGTTTTGTTACTCGCACAGCATCCGATAGTGCATTGTCATGTCCCTTTTCAACTAATCTTCGTTTTCGAAAACGAAATATTCCTTTGATAGGTAAATAACTTAGTTATCGCAGCCGAAAAGTGTCACACCTTGTCCGGCATAAATTTTATGGCCATATTCGTTTACAGAGAGATAAATGTCGATGTTTTGGAGATACATGTACATATTTTTCTTCTGCAGACGGTCCTACATGATACAGATGTGCTCTTCAAAAAGCACAATTCATGGCGGAACGACACGTATCGGACATCGATTTGTCATTGAATTTCCGTAATCTGAAATTTATACGTTTCCCGATGAACCAGAAAAATCGGCAAATCGGCTTTTTACGTAGCAGTTGATGATTTT
Organism: Ricinus marginatus; assembly: GCA_028565995.1. Classification (NCBI taxonomy): domain Eukaryota; kingdom Metazoa; phylum Arthropoda; class Insecta; order Psocodea; family Ricinidae; genus Ricinus; species Ricinus marginatus. Next base: position 12,068 of record JAOWBB010011315.1, read on the forward strand.
TACCAAAGTTTACATTAAATATCATTTAATTTATTTATGTTATTTTGGACTGTGTTTGGGCATCATTTATTTATGTTATTTTCCATTGAAAAACTATTTTAACTTGCTTTTAATTAATATTATCTTGGATGTAAATAAATATTTGCAAGTACCGAAATATTTTAATTTAAGCAGCTTCATTTCAGTATCAGAGGTATATGAAATAAAATTACCTTAAACTAAATATAATATTTTATGAAAATTATCCCTCCTGGTGAAAAAGAAATTCGCTTTTTTTTTCTGAAAAGAAATTTGTTGCCTTTAAGTGAATTGCAAGAAATGTATTCCGTTCTCTTATATTTTTGCTAATTTCCCAAAATAAAAATATGCATTTCCTTGCCGAAAATTACATAGATAACAAACCGTAATATTTAGCGCTGGGCTTATAGTAAGTAAATAATATGAAATTTTCTGTCCATAGCAGAATTGGATTCCTTCCTCCGAAAACGTTCATAATTAAATTAAAAATTAATCAGGGATTTTTGAAAAGTTATTCCACGGTTAAAACAGTGATTTTCAACTTGTGGAATACATAAATTGCAGTTAACAGGGTAACAGAAGATAAAAAATTTCTGTCACGTCAGTCTCCTAATTACGGTTTTCCAGGTCGGCACACTTTGCTTAAAATAATTTATGTTGATATCATGAGCAAAATAAGCCGTCAAAAAAAGGAACCTTTCAATATATATTGAATTAAACAAATAAATGCAAAATTACAATGCTAAAAATGAAAAACATGCAAATATCGTGCAGTTTTAGCTGAACTATTTAATTCGACTTTCATAAGCCGCGGGTTGAGAGAACGCGTAATTTATGCAGCGAAAGTTCTTCTCTGTTGCACCGCCGAAAGCTCAGATTTTTCACGTGTCACATGCAGGCGAATAAATTACATTGACAATTTCGCTCCTGCCCCAAAAGCGAATGCAGCATATGACGAACCTTTTCGTCCGAAGGATGCTCTCTCATTTTTCTGGTTCGGAATCACTTCAGACGAATGTACGACTGCTGGAAAAACTCTCAATTCGTCTTAATCCAAGTTTGAAAGGCAAAATAAAAGCAAAGTTTATAGGGGCCCCGAGCTCGGTGACTATTGGAATATCGGAGATGAGAATCGAGCCAAAATCATTGTTCCCGTTTTCATGAGAGAACAGGTTAAAATTTGCTTACTATTTCACTGCCGTAGATAAACCTAAACGGGCTTATCGGGAGGATTTTAACTTTTGCACAGCCTCAGCGGTGCAAACGGGAAATAAATTTGAGCAACATTAAGCAATAACGTCAGAGGATCAGAGTCAATTTTCCCCGACGTGGGCATCCTGCATTTTTACTCGGCAATCGGAAATAAATTCCGTATTTTAACTTTTCGGTAAAATATATTTTCGACCTAACTTAAAAAAAAGAAAAAGATATATCAGCAATAGATTTTTTCGCCTCTTTGTTCGAAGCCTTTTCATCTTATTGTAAATATCTTAGAGATCCCGATTCTGGCTTTTATCTCGATTTCATATTTCATACCTTCCTTTAGGCAAATAAATGCTTTCTCGTGCGCTTCCTATTGTGCCAAACACTCATACCAATCTTCTGTTCACTCACTGTTTCTTACATTAGCGGGAGTTTTTAATCCGATCACACGAAAACGGCGTAAAACCTCGAAACTAATATATTTTATATGCCTCCATACAACTTATACTCACAAACGTGCTTCGGTGCTCGAAATAATCACGAAATTATACATCCGACGGTTGTTACAATTTTTTCACAATTAACATAGACGAAGGAGCCCCAATAAAAAAAGTTAAATGTGTTCTCATATATAATCATGCCAATCTTTAAATGAAGATAAATTTGAGTTTTAGCAATTTTTTTTTAATTCAGTCGTTTCCGCTGTTTTAAACTACTGAATTTCTCATATACGCCTCGTCAAAATTTAAATAAATAAATGTGTACGATCTTTTAATTTCGCTACCGCAATTATGCCCTAAACGCTTACCTTAAAAATCGCAAAATTTCAAGAAATTACATGTAAAAAGTTGAAGAAAATAAAAAAATTTATAACTTAAAAATTAACCGCGTTTGGCAAGATGCATTTCAGCTGCGATTGTAAAAGCAACTAAAACGTTAAGAGAAAGAATATAAAATACTAAAAACAGGTCTGATCATAGCTTCCAACAAAAAAAAGGGTAATTGCTCGTCCTTTTGTGGTCGATGAAAAATAGAAAAACTGAGGATTCTTTTAACCATTGAGTACGGCTCTTCTTTAGGTACAATCAATCCATAAATTTCTTACTATTTTTAAGATCAATAACGTCCAATAATGCTATCGAGAACAGAGGCCGAAGGAAAGGAAAAGGTTCGGAAAAAGGAGCGCATCGCTATTTCATAATAAAGCGTTTAGTTTTGGCCACAAAAAAATTTTAGGGTTCGGATAGAAATAATGGTTTTCTGTTCTTTTTTCATGTTTCCCGCTTCGCAATTCTTTTACCTTCTTGTGGATAACAAATTTATAAAAATTCTTCCATTCTAAAATCGTAAAATAAAATCAATTTCGCAGTGTTTTATTGTACTATTCGCAAAGTTAATATTAAGGCTTTAAAATACATACGATTGACCTCAACAAAATGATGAAATTAGCTGTCTATTAAATTGCTAATTGGGCATTATGGTATATTTTAATCTGTGTCCGTAGAATATTAATTTATTTCAAAAATCATTTTCAGAATCAAGTAATTTAGTTTGAATTATTCAATAATTTGATGATTAAATTGCAGTCATTTCCAACTGCCGACGTGCTGTATTTTTGAAACAGATCCTACAAAAAAAGATAATATAAAAATAAAAGAGAAACAGCTTATTTCGTATAAAAAAAAATCCCTGCGCTCATGCTTTAAGGCAAGCTTTAGAACATTTTTAAAAAAACAAAAGAGAAAATCTAAATACAATTATGTTTTTATATACACAGAACTATATTTAAACAAAACATATACTTCTATGTACACGCGTATTATTTTCATGTAATACACTTTATTTAACAAGAAAATTGAACGAAGGTGATATCTCATAAAATAGATCATATTTCGGATTTCCAAAATTTTAAAAATTCGGATTAATAACAAATTACTTTAAACTGAGAATGCATAAAATATGTGTAATACATCAAATAATAGAAATAAAAAATTAATTTGTATTAAGTTATAAATTCTTCATGAATAAATTATTTCGTGAAAGAAAAAAATATTTCTTTTTACAGTAAATTAAATATTTGTTTCATTTTTTTACGACGTTTGATTTCATTACATGAGTATTTACCTTTTGATCAACATTAAGCTGAATATTAGATATGTATATTTATATGACATAAACGGTTAAAATCACGGAATAACGTACATGTGCACGGTATTAAAGTTAATGCTAAGCTGAAAAGTGGGCAATAAAAATCGAAGAAGAAATAAATTTTATTTTATAAGCGAAATGTCTGGAATAATTCCATAAATGAAGCCATGCCCCAATTTGAAAAAAAAAAGGGCGTTAGAATTAGTAAAGGGATAATATATTTCGATCCGGAGAATAATAAATATTTCTAAATATTGAAATTCAAGTTTTCATTCAAATGATATCTCCATTTGATCTGAATTTAATGAACATCCATGCGTGCTCATAAGCCGAGAGACGGGAGCGGAGATGAAAAAAACTTCTTATAAAAAAAAATTTTGTTATCGTAAGAAACCATGCTGTATCAGATCATGACTTTTAATGGAGTTAATTTTTTTAACGTGAATTAATTTGAAAGCCATCTAATTAAAATCGAATTCAAAGCAAAATCGCAAGCAGGGAACGGGAATGGTGAAAACTCTCTAAATCACTCAAATGACTCCGGTGGTGGATTCATAATGGCTGAACCGTCTGGAATGTTGCCTCGCATATGCGCTCTGCAACTCCACCTCGTCCCGGCGTTGCGTCCCGCCATCGTTGAATACGTAAACACGAGTGAGGGACGCCATTTTGAATTTAATAAAAAATCCGAATATTTTGTGACTTTTCGTTTCATTTTGAAAATCATATTCATTAATTATTTTCAAAATGGAAAGTACTTGAATAAATCCGTCGCTTTAATTTTAATACCTACTTCTTCAGTGCGCGGCTTTTTAACGATTAATCAAATTTAATCTGAATCACGGAATAACAATTATCTCACTGTTGTTAACGCCATTATTAACAACACTGAAATCATCATCATCATCACTCACGCTTTCGAATCATACATGGAAGAAAATTCATTATTTTCATATTAACAACTCTTCCTTTAACAGTCGAAGCTTGACACTTTATCATTTTTCCTTCTCGAACAGAGAATATGGTAAGAGAAAATAATTTTTTTAATTAATTTTTTAACATCCAAATAATTGCGTAATTAAAAAGATGTGTTACAATTTTGGTTTTCCGCTGTTTTAACATCCGTCGACAGGCATTTCACTTTCAACGACTGAAAAATAATGTCATTTTCATTGTAATCATCATGTGAAAAGTTTCATACATGAGAGAATGCCTACGAATGTATGTTTTCGTTTAGGTTCTAAATCGAGTTTATAATCGCGGAACCTAACCCTGGATATAAATTAAAACGAAATAGACGTAGCTTTTCTTTTTTAAAATACGATCGCGGTGCTTTGAGGGCATTGTTTACTTTTTCAGACACACGATTGGACAAATCACGTCTTTCTCATGTAATATATAAATAATGTTCTCGGATTTATTTCGCAGTTGTCGAAATGCAGTTTTCAAACAAATACGCGTGAAAAACGTAGAACTGAAAAAAAAATTCATTTTGAAACAGTAAAATCTTTGAAAGTGAGCAAAACAATTTTATTGATCATCAGTTGCACATGTTGCGGCTTAGGAAACCCAAATATAAAATTTTTATATGACTAACACATAATGGAAATATATATATCACATCCCGATTTCTTTATAAAATTATTCCCATTACAATCGAGCTAGTAGGAGGTTCTTCACTGCTGCATATTATAAATATCTATTTTTTTTTTTTACTTACGCATGCTGTTGGTGCCAAAGAAAACCTAATGTATCATTAATGAAATAAAACTTGAGTTGTTTTATTGGAAGATCCTTATGTTTACATTATTAGTTATAAATGAAGTTTTTTAAATGATTCTACATTTTGCCTCACCTCTATATTAACGTAATTTTTAGAAAAAGTTTAGTTTCAGTCGCTCCGCTGCTTGTACATAAACATGCACGTTTATATCGAGGTTTATATCAAAAAATTCAAAACTTACATATGATTAGAAAATGTGTAATATGTCATATAAGCCGACACTGCCTCTTTCATTCTGCGGTATTTCATATTTCGGCTTGTTTCGCCCAGCATTTAAAAGCGAAATATGCTGAAATATTTTCTTCGAATATTGTCTTTCGTACTTGCATTTGTCAAATAAAATCATAAGTCGAAGCACGAATACAAAACCCGGGTTTACCAATAAAATAATATTTTTTGTGTTTAAATGTCTATAAATATGAAATAATTAAATTTTTTCGATTGCAAATTTACATAAAAAAAATTTGGATTCAGTTCAACTCCAGTGAAAAAATAAATATGGTATAAATTTGACAAAGCTAGTTTTTTTCTTTTTCGCAGCCGATCACTTGCGCATAAATTTATTCTGGAAATCGTCCCCTTGCTTGTTAATTTATTGAGCAAATATATAAAAATTAATGATCGAAAAATTTAGACTACTTGAATTAACCGCATGGCGTTATATAAATATAAATAACGAGTTCAGATGCTTATACTACTTTTTGAAAATCTTCTGACCATAAAACAAGAATCACGTTTCCAAGGTAGATTTGGATCTTTTTTGATGATTTCACATACGAACATTTGTGCGTGCCGCAGACCCAACTTTCCATATCGTCGAAGATCTCAAATCGTCCTCGGCATTTGAAAATTTAATTTTGAATAGGTTAACTCTAAATGCTGAAGGAATAAGAAAATATTTGAAATCTGACATTGACAACGGGTCTTCCTTTTTTTGACAAAAAAGAAATACAGTTATTCTATTTACAATGCGGTTATTAGGTAATGCCGCCCAGTCTGAAACCGTTGAATAACCAACAACAAAGAAACGCTTCGGTGAAAGTTTCTCTTTTTTTCTTTTAATACTTGGATAGCTTCGATTTTTATCCACACAATTTAAAAGTGGTTTTAACTCCAAACATAAAGCATTTATTTATGTTTACATAATTTTGTAACTAATAGTATTTTCTTTGTATATATATGTGTGTGTGTGTGTATATATATATATATATTGGATTTGTATGTTGAATGTTAAGTTAAAAAAAATTTATTTATTAGAAAAAACTGCCCGTTTTAAATGTTAACGATAATTTTTTTTTTCTCGAGGAATTAATAAGTTTGCTCTTTAGCATAATCATCGTAAGAAATGCTTTTTATTTTAAGGTAATTATTCGATGTTCGTTAATTATAAAAACAGAGATATTGTAGTTAGATTAATAGTCGGATGCAGAGAGCAGGGACTTGAAAGAAAGGGCTTGAAAGCGTTAAAGCAGAACAAATGCAGAGTGTCAGTAGGCTGTTTTGCCATTATATTTTCGTTGTTAAAATGAACGTATGCACGTCTGCTTCAGTGCGAAAATTCATAAATGCTATATATTAATAAAATCAGAAGGAAGGGAAGCAATAATTTATATTTGGGATTTATTAAAAAAGAAATATTCTGAAATTTCATTTGTAATTTTTTTGATAAATTATTCGCATATGAATATTAATATGAAGTTCACTCGAAGATAGTCCCGAGAAGATATGATATGATTTAAATTGCAACTTTTTTTTTTTTTTTTTTTTTTTTTTTTTTAATAACTTTTACAAGTCTGATGAGATTGTCGGGCTTCCACAAAAAACTAAATCAATTTTACAGTTCCTTTTATCCCGTTTTGCAATGTTGATGATCTCTGCCCCTTGAGTAATCTCCAGTGGATGCTGCATTTTTTTTCTTGTTGCAAATGAAGACTGAAACATTGAATTTGCTTTTTGTGTGGTAAGTGACATTTTTTTTTTTGACCCGACTTTATGAGCTTAAACTCACAAATCACGGGACTTACGTGACTGTCGCCATTTATGACAAAATGAATACATAAAATTAATATAAAAAACAACGAAATTTCTTGGACGAAAAATTATTTTTTTGACTTTCAAATCATAAATCAGACTTAATTGCAATCCATTCGTTATAATTGATTCAATAAAAAAGCGAGTCATACATGCCTATAATCGCCAAAAATGTTTGAAAATAAATCCCAGTGTATCATATGAGCGTAGATGAATTTATGTTTAGAAATCTTAACTTAAATTGGTTATTTCAGTATGAACCATTTGTCTGTAAAAATTTAGCTCATGTAAGTGAACAATATCAAAATGAAAAAATTGAAAAAATAAGTATAAATATGGAACTGAAAATTAAATCACATGTCAGTATCATTTTTGTTATAACAAAATTTAGATTTTTATAATTAACGTATTGTTTCTTAAGGTGGATGAATTAAGAAAAAAAATAAAAGTTAATTCCATAATTTTCGTGTGATAATACCATTGTGAGGAGTGGGAGGTTAGTGTTAACGAAAGAAAACATGATTTTGATTATGACCTATGTTATAAGAATGTAAACCACCATATACAATCACTTATATTCACGCTATTTGCCGACAGGCCAAATGCGTATACAGACGCCTTTTTCTGTGTTCAATTAGAGTCGCTTTAATTTATTGTTTTATTGATATAGTCTTTTTATGTTATTCGAGGCTTTTAAAAACGAATAAGATTGTTTCAAAATTCGATTTTTTCTCTGTTTGAAAGAAAAGAAAGTGCACAAATTAGGATTTAGGTCTGTTGCTTGGCTTATGGAAATCTAGCAAAGTCTTAATTATGTTTTCATTTTTAAGATATTAATGTTAATTATTGTCGATAAAAAAAAATTATACATGCTTATAACGTTAGAATCAAAATATTTAAGTGAATGCAATACACTTTTTCATTTGATAGGTTGCTTTTGTAATGAGAAATTGCTTGTCACAAATTATTATCATTAAAAAAGAAAAATTGTACAACAATATAAACAACAACATTGCTAAAAGAAAAGTAGCCTTATTTTGTATCTGAAAGACAAAATAAGACAGTTTAAAAAAATGGTGTGGAGAAGCATCTTGAGCACGAAGAAAATATTTTCGAAATCTCATAAGAGGGGCAAAAACTGAAAGAAAAATAGTGGAAGAGGTACAAAAATCTTTCTGGACGATATCACAGCTATATTGAACGAAACTTGGTAAACTCCTCCTACAACTAGTGCCACGAAATTTTATTATGCTAAGAGACCTGGCCTCCGTATCCGAAGAAAACGAAAGATTTAATGCCCGATTATTTTCAGGCCTCATAATTATTCAGGAGAATGCAGTATAAAATATTTTAAAAAATCATATTTATATTAACAATGTTGTCGACTTTAGATTACATACGCAGCAAGCGTATTAATAAAGAAAAGATTTCTATTATAGAATAAAAAAATTCTAGAGCATGTCAAAGGTTGAAAATTGTAATTAAATTCTAAAGATTCTCGTGTATAAAAAAGGAGTTTTTTAATAATAATTTTTGTTTTTTAATTTAAAGATTTGATTAATCCGTTTCTAATCTGAGAACAGCTTTGAGGATGAAAAAAATTATATGTCAGGTACATTTTGGATAAAAGATAAAAAGAAGTAGATAATTACTGTTTATTAATGCAAAACCTTTGAAAATAATGTATTTATCATGAGATTAAGCTCGGACGATTCCCTTAAGTCCATTTTATTTATGAACCTTGGTAAATTACTAATAACGAAATACCTGAATGTTCATTTGTAAATTATTATCACATTTTAGAGTAAAATACAATTTTCAATTTCCTTTGCCGTCCTGCTTTAAAATTCGTTTTTTTAAAAATCAATTTCATTTTTTTTTTTATAGAAATCTCATGTTTTCCCATATTCGAACTCTAGCAAAAACCATTTTCTACACTAGTTTGGTTTTTTAGTCAATTTTCAAAATAGGGAAATATTTACGCGAAGCGTTTTGAACCAGATTTCTGAAACGATTTTTACTTTATTCATTTCTCCAAATGGGCTAAATCTCTTGGAGCTGGTACCGGCTTGCGGAGAAAAAATATTTTCAACGAAAATCACATACGGTTTGGTTCCCTCGTAAAAGCTATATTCCCTAAAACCGAAAATTATCTCATTTTCATTTTGCATGACTTATATTCAAATGGTCCTGTGAATATAGCTAGGAGGTATACAAGATCTGGAGGATCATGCCCGCCTCCAGCAGTCTCCATCATCTCACAAGATTTATAACTTTATTCAAATACTGCGCTCATGGAAATTCAGATTGCTTCCATTCAGTGAAACCCGCAGGTTTTTATCGGATTATTCCGGGCTCTGTAAAACTTTTTGACTTTTTTTCACTTCAGGTCAAAGAATTCTCAAGTTACAAAAAAATAATTTAGTACCAAAATCGAATTTTTTTTTTGTTTCTCATTTAATTTAATAGAGGAGAAATGAAATGTTCAACTTTTGCGGGTTTTTGGCTTTAAAAAAAATTAAAAGCACGAAAGCTCGTGCAAATAATTTTATAAACCGCGCAAACTGTTGGAAACCGTGACGCGTACGCTACCACTGGAGGGTAATTCCAACGTAATTTATTTATTTTTTTAATAATAATTCATAAATCTCAAACTCATTTTGTGGGTTTTTTTATAAACCATTATTGTGCATAATGTCATCTTAATGATAGAATTTTATGCTATTTTTTAGAATAAAATATCGATATTCATTACCGTTTAAAATAGCTAAATGTTAATAACATTTTTAAATGGAATAATACATATGTATAAATATTCCTTACAAAACTGGCATTAATTTAAATTTCCGTGATTAGTAGTTGTCCATTTCGACGACTACAACTTTGAAATGGAAATTTTAATCGGTTACTGTCAATTTTTCGTTGCAAAAAAATTTTAAAAAATCTAAAATGAAATTTAAAGCAAACTCAAGCTATAAGTCATTTCCCCCGGTAAAAATGTTGAAAAAAAATACATAAATACGCTATAGGAAATCCACTTAAAACGAGCCCTATATTTCATTTTTTTCATGGTCCCGAAAATCGTAGAAGTATTTAGAAGTACTTTTTGTTTGTAAATGATCCTTTCTTGTTCCACGTTAATCTCTGATAGGGGAACACAGCAGGGGCCTCTCCCGACAGTTGCAGTTGATTGGATCGGTAACAAAAATTGCATCAAGCAAGCATTTAGTAATACATATCCAGAGTTGATCCAAATACTCACGTACATACAAAATATAAAATCAAGAGGCACCTCGAACAAGGTTAATAAAGAGAAAAAATTATTTAAAACACAAAATTTAATGCTTTCATATTGGTCTTTTTTTCCGTTTTATACCATGGATTCATCAAATGCTGGTCAAAATTGTAAAACGATTTACTAATATTTGTTGAATATCAATTAACTTGAGCGTGCATTTTTAGTATTCTCGAATTTTTCGTTTTTTGAGGCAAAGATCTAATTTTTTTTTGTCATTTCACAAAAACTGACTATAATTTTTCAATCAAACGCAAAGAGTGATCCCGCAATTCATTTATTAGAAATATTTGGCAGAGCCGCTGGATTTTCACAAAAATATGAATAATATTTTCTCTCGCATCTATTTATCATATTAAGTTGCTTAATAATTCTTGCTGAGAGCCTCTTTCGCCAGAATTTTTAAACCATCAGACAATACAGCTTTTCGGCATATATTCTATCTCAATGGTTTTCTTGAATTATTGCCAAAGTATATGCAAAATACGCTCCATATTTTTCCAATTTGTTATAAATAGCGCGCAAAGGGTTATATAACTCGACATTACTATGAAAAATCAACGAAATATATTATTATAAAAATTCAGAAAGTTCAGACTTTCCATTCGATTGACCAAATATTTGTAAAATCAAATACGCTCGAGTATATTCTCACATAAAGAATTACAAAGATTAAGAAATTATTACAAAAGATGATAGGAATTAATAGTAAATATTTTCAGATCCAGTTCTGCGTTATTAAAGTTAATAGCCTCTGATCAATACTGAAATGACTGATCAAATTCGGCTAAGAAAAACTTATAGAGAAATTTCAGTCAAGTTCAAGCAAAAATCTTTTTAAAACTGCATTAGAAAAGGAAAAAAATCCCCGAAAAGATTGCAAGAGGGAAATTCAGGCAAACTTGTTAGCATTATTTTCATGTAAATCTTCTAGAAGGGAAATTTACTCGCAAATCCTTCGCGAAAAACCTTTCCGAATATCACAAGTAAAAGAAGAAAAATTATTTGTTCCTTTTAAATTTTTTGATTTTTTTGCTGATGTAAAAATGATACGAAATATTTAACTGTTTGCTTTTGGCAATATGACTCTTAAATAATAACTACTATACAATGAATTTATTTTTATAGGAGTAAGGAAAAAAAATACCAAAAAAAAGTTAAAATAAGAATGAATTAAAATAATTTTTTGGCAAACATCTGTTTTGGGAGTTTCGCATACATTTCCTTTTTTTTAAATACTGTATCTCGTTAAAAAAGCTAAAATTTATGCTATTAAAATAAATATAATCAGACCAGAACAAAAGCCGGAATGAAAAAATTCAAAAATTATAATTCGGGGCGGAATCTAACTTTTAAATCTGGATTTTCTAATGATTGCCTATGCTTATCCACTCAAAACGCTAAAAAAGCAAAAAAAAGATTTTAATCTTAAATTAAAAATATCTATTGAAATAATTATAATGTTAACATTCTCAACGAAATTATATTTTAAAACGATTTAAATTTATTGATCTGTCTGTAGAAATAACTGAGAGCAATAGCTCTCCCAGTATTGCGTGTCAAATCTTTTATTATACATCTTATTTTTAGATCGAAGTGTTTTTTTTAAAGTTTTATAGATATTGTGATGGAATAGTTCTTTTTCTCTTATTGTTGTTGGAAAGCTTAATGCGAATGGTGATAAAAAGTGCTTTTGTTTTTTAAAATTTTTTAAACTTGCAGCCAGATTAAACAACTAAATAGATCGGATTTGAGTGCAGAAATTGTAAGAATTCACTGGGAAACGTTGAGAAAAGCAATCACTGAGATTGCAAAAGGAGGGAAACCCGAATCTTAATGCTATTATAGGCAAATACACATCTATCAACTCCCTTCAAATAATATGGAGAGAGGTTTCCTACTTTGCTGTTCGTAAACACCCCAGAAAATTTAAAAAAGGTGCTTTGGAAGGAGTTTTGTTGGCTCGGAACTTTTCCATAAAACTGATTTCATCTGAATTGAAATGCACGGAAAATTCTAATTCGAAAAAAAAAAATAGAAGGAACGCTAAATAACCCAACAGGAGGCGGTATAATTTCAGTGACTTATGTTCGTTCGATCTTTTAAGATTGTAAAATTCCATTGGTTTAATCCAGAAAGCGACTTGCTTTCCATGTTTGTCAAGCACAAATCACAATGAACTACTTTTTTAATTTCCGAAAGTTAAAAATTAAAACTTTATTTATCTGATGATTTGAAATATTAAATAAAAGAATAAAGTTGATAATACATAAAAAAAAAATTGTGTGCATTTTATCTGGGAGGGGGGAGGGGGAAGGAAACTCATGTGAAATATAGAATGAAAATACATATAATGTAAAAAGTTGGGTTCGAAGCTAAAAGGTTTCAGTTTTAATTTCTAAGGTGTTACTTTAAATTGTCAGTCATCAAAAGAAAATGAATATCTATTAAAAGTCCTTCTTTGTCTCGGATCTTAATATGTGCCTCAATCTTAAAATTCTAAATATACCTTGACATCTGTCGATGTCATCATTACTGAACACCTTAAAAGCTTGTCGGATTTTCAAAAAGTATAAAATTGTTATAAGTTATTGAAAAAAATGAAAAGGATCTGCTTGGCGCTAGCCCAAGGAATCATTCATACGAAGCATTTAAAACAATTTTATTCTATTTGTAGAACGCAAAATATAATAACGTATAAAATATAATGCTAATAGTCAAAGGCGCGGATACATTCGTGTCATCAAGGGGCAAATTGCGAAAGCCTTAAAGGTGGCCGTAACGGTAAAGACAAGAAGGATGAAGAAATTCGAATTCGGCATTTTCGCGCGGATTAAGTAAAATTTATTTGCTTTTATGCATTCCCACGATAATGTACGAGAAAATCTAACCGAATGAGAACAGTGAAGAATTGACATTTAGGTTTCCTCTTCGTCGTCGTTGGGAAGAAAGCAGATTAAATAAGTCGTTGCCGTTGAAAGTCGATAAAAATTTTGAGGGAGCAGTCCGTGCAAAGGGGCGGGGAAGGTGCGAGGGATGCGCAGAGGGTGCAGGCGGAGTGAGATAGAGGAGGAACCCATCGGGGATGGTGGTCGGGATAAGCAAAAACAAGAGCAAGAAAGAACGGAGGACTCCCAAGATGGCAATAAAATATATTGTGACAACCACCGTTCAAATACGGCCGCGTTTTCTCAAGCTTCGTTCAATGGCTTCCCTTTTCGTGAAACTAACAATTTTTATGTAATGCGAAACAGAAAACTGATTGAGATCCACACGTTTTGACAAAAAGGCAATTTTTTTCTTCGCCTTAACTTATATAAAGGAAGAAACGGGATTTGCTCTTCTGACCAAACCGCGGCCAATTGTGAAAGCAAAATTAATACTGAACGCTTTGCATAAGTCTTGCAAATTTATAGAAATTTTTTCACATTTTTGACCGATTCAATTCATTCTCTGCAATATTTTCGAACGGCGAACACTTAAAAGAGCTGCAACACACGTAGAAATATGAATTTTTCTGTCAGGGTAGCGCTCCATGAAAATAACAACACTTCTGGAATCGAATGCGATTCCGTTTCGCGTTTTCTTCATACGGAAAAAAAAAAAAATCAAGCTCCATTGGAATCATCGTACGGCATTTCTGCTATCTAAAGAAAATTTTGCACATTGACGGGCAAAATCCGCCGACTTTTTAAATCCCAAAAACCAGCACTTTAACATAAAGCCGTCTCAAGTCAGCAATATCTCTGTTTGACAATACAATTAAATGGGAATTTTCTTTTCTTCGGCCGTTTAACTGACCGAATGAATTTTGATTCGGGCATCATCAACTGACATATTTCGCTCGCACAAGTAACAGTTACTAAATGGTAACCACTTCTCCTTCTTCGGCAAATACATCGCATGCACGGAATTACGCTACATAATTGCCCGCGACCCTTTTACATGATTGTTTTCGGTCATGTTGAAAGACTCTACCACCATGGGACGTTCGTAATTCAAAAAAAATTATAAATAATACGAAAATTTACTACAACACCGCCGTTAAATATCGACCGAAGAGTTAAAATGGTATCGCATGTCTGATACGGTTAACAATTATGCTTATAAATAATTCTCCAACATTTATATCACTTACATGCTCGGAAAAACTGTGATCTTGTACTTTTAATAAATACAATTCCTCACGTGGAGTCCGGTGCGAAACTGATACTGTATTAATACGGTTTAATATCGCAAAGGATGCGTGTGCGTCACGGATAAAGATTTTCCCTTTTTAAATACAATTTTGCTTTTCCTTGATGTTCAGTGATAATTTATGGCTCACGTTCAGAGTTAAATTTGTTGCTAAGTCTGAGCTGCGAGATGCCCTTTTCGGTGCAGCGTGAACTATTTCCTAATGAACAGGTAAACGAAGGGGCAAAAAAAATTCACGTTTCCCATGCAAAGTTGCCGATGCGGAATTTCGTTTGGTCGGTAAAGAGGCCTTAATTTTTTTTTTAAGTTGTTTTTAAGATTTTTTTAATTTCTTTAAGTTCGGTATCAATTATTTTTTCGATAAATATGGAAAACCGGTCTTTCCGCTATAAAATGCATTAAATTAGTTAAGAAAAAAAAAATTTAATCCCCTCTCAGAGCCTTGTACTTCTATCATATTCATTTCGCTCTCTCTCTTAAGTGCTATCTCAATTATCTCAATGTTCATTATAGATAATCATGAGTTGATCTATTAATGATTTCGAGTTCCCACTTTTTCTCTCAAAAAAACAAAAAAAAAAATCGGACGAGTTCATAAATTCATGTGAAAAGCCCGCAATGCAACAACTCTTTACTTCTCCCCGCGTGTGTGTCACCCTCGAAAAGTTTATATTTACATGTCTATAATTTATTGTGATTTACATCCATAGGCTACATAATTTTCAACAAATTGTAGTAGTCAGCTGTTCAGACGACAGTTTCACTCTGGCGTTTAGTAACGAGGAAAAAAAAGGTTGGCGCTTTATACTATTTCTGAAAGAACTATAAATATTTTACGGGAGCCACAGCGATCCGGACCGTGAAGCGACAGATTTATACACGAAACTTAATTCTTTTCTAGAAAAATTTGTGAAACTTAAATAATTTCGTTTTCAAATCCATTGAGTTGCGAAGGAAAAGAAATAAAATAAGTATGTAAACCGTCACGATTCTGTTGCGGTTCAATTAAATCCCCGGAAAACATTAAAAGCACACGGTTTTACTTGATTAAGATGCGAGATTCCTGTACACAACCATAATGAAATTAAAAAACATTTTAACAAATCCTAAACCTTTGCCACATGATCATTGACATTAGTTCATGATTCTGGCGAAACGCCGACGTGAAATATAATGGAAAAAGGAGACATCATCGAAATTAAAATATTATTAAGCGATGATTAGTAAAGATCTTGCAAAAAGAAATAATTATTATCGAATGTATAAGAAAATTAACATATTAGAATCTATAAAATCAAGAGATAATAATCTACTCTTTGCAATGTTAAACATTAACGTGTTTACCGTCTTATCTCTAATACATAATATGCAACAAATATAACTTAAATTGGTTGTGTACAACTTTGAATGCCGAGGTCACATTATGCCCTTCATCCCTATTCAGCCGCGTTATGATTTCGATATATGATCCAGTCGGTTTGCAGCTAGTTTCAAAACGTAAAATTCGGGGTGGAGAAAATGATTTCCTGGCTTAGGCAGACGTAAAATTGCTACCTTTTAATGGTGAGAATAATTAATAATTACTGTAAAAGAACTTCTTGAGTTACTGCACGCAATGTGGATGGAAAAAACTCACCCCCACCTGAGTTTGCATGGCTCTCAATCGATTCGCCTTCTTAGGGTGGACAAAATTTATTGCTGTGGGACAGTGGGACATTTTGATGTAAGACTGCAAGGCTGGCACATTGTCTATTCAGCTTAAGAACGATTCACCAACTAATAATATTAACCGAAGGTGACTGCGTTTTCTAACATTTCCCAGACCGACCATGATTTTAACTAAACTTGAAACACAAAAAAGTAATTGGAATTAGTTCGTTTCCCACCTTCGGTGTCTGCAAAAGGGTTTGCAGATCCTTCTGCTTAAAACGAAACAATTTTCGGTGAGAAGGCGATCCAAAAAGCGAATTCCTTTTTATTTTTTTCCAGTTTGCTAAATGTTTAGCATTTAGCATTTAATTCTACGGGGAATGTTTTGCATAAATTTGACGTGATTGTTCAACTGCACCGAAATTTTCACATTCGAAAGGAAAACTCAAAAGTTTTTAAAAAGGCTTTTACAAAAGTTAAGATTGCCTTAAAACTAACAATATCGACCTAAAAACCTAAAACTTTCTTAACCAACTTTGGCTGAAACTTAATTTCGACAGGCTTGCGAAAGACAGGGAAAAATGTTTTTGCATCAGCTTGCAGACTCAAATAAAACTTTTTTCAAATTGCGCCATTGGGGAAACTGCGGATTTTGCATGGAATTAACGAAAAACCGTCGTCTGGTAGCTTAAATCTCTCGCCAAATCGAATGCAAAAGATGCTGGGATAAA
The DNA here is from genome assembly GCA_028565995.1 of Ricinus marginatus. NCBI lineage: Eukaryota > Metazoa > Arthropoda > Insecta > Psocodea > Ricinidae > Ricinus > Ricinus marginatus. The sequence continues at coordinate 29,124 of JAOWBB010011315.1, forward strand.
AGGAAATCATTAAGACAACACTGACCTGACAGAGTTCTTGTTTCTTGGTCAAAAAAAATATTTTCTTTTATGATCCCGGGACAATTTCATATTTATAAGTCGCTATGTGGGATTGGGATATAATGTTTAAAATTAGAATTTTCTTGCCCGATTTGTTCATCGGTTTTTATTTTTTTTCAAAATGTGTTGCCTTTTTTTTTAAATAAGTTCAGAATATTTAAATTTATTAAATTTGATAAAAAAATTCCCTTGCGCTTTAATCGACAGTTCGTTTCAATTTGATTTTAACTTGTTAGAAAGAGAGTTTTATACATTTTTTGAAGTTTATATATTTTAAATTTTACTTTACAATTGCTGAATATTTTTTTATAACCTATAAAAGAATTAGAATTTCGGAATAAGTTCATTTACTGAAATGTTTATAAAATATATATTTTGTATATATATAATATTTTTCTGTCTATACACCTACGTATATTTTCAAAATGTAATTTCTTTTGCTATTAAAACTAGCAAAAATTTTTACTTTTAAAACTATTGAAGTATGTTTCCTTATGGTTTTCGTTACGTCAGTTCGGTTTCCACAGTAAATCGCTTTCATATAATTGCCAATTTCAATCTTCATTTTATTTTTCTTCTGATTTATGTCGCATTGGATGAATAAATTGAGGTTAGAGGGAATTATTTTGGTATCTTTAGAAAGAAATGTCGTTCTGATTCAAGTTCCATGATGAAAATTTTTCGGAAGCTCAGAAAAGTTTCTACCATTACGGTTTTATGTTAATAAAGTATCAAATTAGAAAAAAAAACACTGACAACCCAAAAAAGAAATCTGAAACGGGGCCAGGGATAAATTATCAGATGATAAATCTCTTTCTAAATAACCAAACGGGAACATACTCAATATGTTTTAAATATAAAACCAAATCAAAAACAGAGGCGGTTCATTTCAAACGTATTTTAGACACTATGAAATTATTCAATTTCTTTTTAAGGTTTGATCAGGAATATTACTTAAAATTTGAAAATGTTTTTCAGGAGTATAACATTAATATACAATGTTTTCGTACTAAAAAAATTAAAATATTTATTGTTTTCATATTTTATAAAAAATCCTAGAAGGAGAAAATTACCGTTTAACTTACACTTAACCTAAAATTAGAAAGATCAATTATCAAAAATCTTAGCTGCCGGTTAGATATTTTGTGTTAAACAATATTAATTACAAAATATTAAGTTATGTATTTTATTAGTGATAAATTACAATTTTACTAGAATTTAAAAAAATCATTCAATATAATTGTTGATATTTTAAAATTTCATATTTTTTATTATTTGACTAAAAATATTTTACATTTTTTAACTTTAATTCATAACTTTCACATACATCAAATATGTAATTGGTGGTTAATGCTAATACAGATTATTATAGTAACTGATGTTTTATATAATATGTTTTTGAGATTTTACACTATAAATGTACCCCACGCCACTGCATTTTACAGCAGATAAAACTTTATATTCAACTAAGTATTTTAAATTTTTGTAATAAATCAAATCATGTACCGATGTGGCGCATATCATCTTTGAATGGTCGTTTTGGAACCCGAAAGTGGTCCTGATGGGAGTAAAAGAGAGAACAATCTTAATCCTTATGATTTATCCGTTAATATACCATTATTCAACATACCTAACGGTATTAATATTTATAAAACAAAAGCAAATATGCTTGAGTACAATACAATCTTCAAAATTTAAGTTTCAATAAAAATATTAAAAATTATTTGGGAATGAATTTGATCCAAGTACACCCCAACATAGTGGGAACGCTTATTTTTAGATCATTTATCCATAGTATATTATATATATTGCGGATTAGGTCTACGTCTGAATGTAAATCTATCTTCACGCCTGAAAAAACTTATTTATGACGATGGCATGAATTATAAGCAAGATAATATATAATAAACGAGATATTAGAATGCATAGAAATTTCCTAATTTTCATTACAGGTAGTATTAACATAATTTATACTAATATATACAAATGCCAGCGAAATCGGTTAATTCCTCTGCCAATTAATGAATAATCTCTGCTCTGAATAAAATGAGCACGAATCTTTGAATAAATAGATAACATATTCCTCTGCCAAAGTAACTTTTAACTTTTTCATGAAACTTTTTTGATTACAATTTCATTCTCATTAACAATCAATATACTATACTAAAATTTATAGTTATCAGTCGTAACGTTTGGCACAAAAATTTTCCGAAGACAAAACATTCAACGAGGTTTTTAAATTCGCTACCAAAAATCCTCCTTTAAATACACAAAAGCCATGCAGATTATTCGTGTCAAGAAAAACATTGTGAATATGATATAACGTCCTGTGAAAATTCAGTTTACTCATTTATATGTTTTGTTGTTGAAAAATAGAATCTGAAATTCACGGGGGTTTCGGGAAGACTTATTTAAATTTCTGCTCTCCGCCAAACTAAAAATGCCTCTCACATTTTCCAGCTTTAATGTCCGCAGAACGGGACCTTTCCATTAATGAACGCACTCTGGAATTGCGGTTATGAATGCCGAAAGTGTCACATGAATGTGGCCCTTGCTCATCCCGAACTTATAGGTTGCACTCCCGGCACTGACCCTTGGAATATTCGATATAGATGAAGAAGCGCACGATCGGGCCGATTCCATTCGGCAGTATTGTATTCAGATATTTAGCGTTGAAAACTGAGGAAGGGAGGTTGTAGTAATTTTTTGAATTAAAATTTCCACCCTTTTCCGGGGGGAATTTACCTTTCCGAAATGATGTAGAACCGATAAAAAAATTGTTTTCGTTGAAATGGAAGGAAACGGGAGAACAAAGAGTACATGGGTTGCAATTTTCCTACAAGGTGAAACCATGTCCGCTTCATAATGTTATTTAACCGTGTTGAAGTTCCCCAGGGAAAACAAACTATCTCTTTCGGGTATTCCTCGTATCGTAGTCTGGTTTCATCATATAATATTATAACAGAACATGAACTTAAGTGGTGTAGATTTTCTTCATTTGCTCCAACTTTCCGAAATTAACGGGCAATATGAAAACTCAATATTATTACCCTTCTGAAATACATTTAAAAGGATATAAATAAAGCACATGTTGTAAAAGTGGATTTTGTAAGGAAAAAAAAAGGAAAATGTTATTATCAAAGATAAAATTAACAAGTTTATAAAAGTTCATTAATGTATCAGGTCGCATTTTAAAACCACGATTACTTTGAAGATCAGTAGTTGACATCGCTTATAAGGCATCAATTAATTAATAACTTTTGTAAGGTAAAAATTACCTGGTTTGGGAATTTTTCTATATCGTTTAATGTTGCCAACTTCAACTAATGACTAACTTTTTGTCTGTGCAATCTCACGCGCTGTTCACTAAAAAGATTTGGCAATAACAGCTTATTCTTATAATACCTGCCTGTCGCATTACATTTCGCACGCACGGATAGCAGAGGAGTCATTTACCATCGGATAGCAGAGAAAGTCATTTACCATACTGAAGAATTTGGCCAAGACCAGTTTTACGACCATTATCTAGCTTATTACATTAACTTCCGTTTATAAATAAATCCGACTATAACCTAATTTTGATATGATGCTAGTACACATAATTAACATCTGCTTGACATTGATTTGCAAAATTTTTTCTTTTGGATTTTTATGCTCGTTTGCCGGAACGGAACAATGACACATAAATATTTTAACAGAATTACATCATTGACATGAAAAATTAAGCCACTTTTATTAGCTTCCAACTCGTGATATTTTTAAACGAAAACGAAAAAAAGAATATTGTGCTGCTGTAACTTTGGCGGAGGAAGGCAAAAGTCCTTTCTTTAAAATCTTAAATGGATTTTGTCGACACGAAAAAAATATACCCATCTTCATTACAAATTTACTTCGTGAGTGACGTGAAATGGGCTTTTATTTGTGAATTGTTCAATCGATAAGGCCAACCAAAAACAATACAGCTAAAAAGAGTTTCTAGAAAATTTATTACCTTCATTTTGTATGGTGTCACAGTAAATAAATCATACTGACGAGACTGTAAATTTTGTAGAAAAAAAAGTTAATCAACAAAAAAAAATGATTGTCACTATCAACCCTCAATCTCTCCTAAAATACTCTACCGCCCAAAGACACATATTTGACACTGGTAAAGTAAGGCAAAAGCCATATGAAAGTTTGGTTTTTCACTCGATACATCTGCATATATTAAAAAAAAATATGCAGTTGATTAAATGTAAAGGAAACAGAATTACAAAACTTTATTATATTTTATAGATTATAACTCACAGTCGAACAAAAAAAATGACATTTTCTATAATTCATCCAAATGACACCGTAGTTGAAAATAGTTATATAGAGATAGCATTTCAATAAAGAAAACTTTATTATTATAATTATTTCTTAGATAGTCATTTCTGAGATTTATATAACATAATATTATATAACGAAGGGAGATCTATTCTTGGATTTCTCTACGGTTAAAAATAATCTTCAAAAATTGCTAATTTCGAAAACATTCTCGGAGAAAAGCCTAAAACTCACGAAATACTCTCGTATGCTTGAATTGGCCGTATAAATGTTTTGTTTTTGGGGAAGGGAATTAATATTTGAATAACATTTCTTGTAATTCGAATATATCGGGATTAAAAAGAAGTGGTGGCCCTTTCTGTAAATTTTAACCTAATTAAACTTGACAAGATGAAGGTGAAAATGTAGATGGTAAAAAACTACAGAACTGTCTGTGTGTGGACGAAATAAAGACTTCTCATATGTGTTTAATAATTGAATTAGGCCGAACACCCAATCAACCACTTGAGGCGAAACTCTGTGTAAATGGCAGGAAAGAACCTATTTTAAACACTTCGTTTCTAGCCCACGCAATAATTTTCAAGCAGTAAAATGCAGTCTTTACAGTGCTTTAATTTAAGCATCCCAGTCAGTGTCCTCTCCCAAGATCGAATCCTTCACAAAAATTCTGATTCTAAAGAAATAAATCATCAGGGGAGAAAAATTTTTATGTTTTGAGTAATTGTTTTCGAATAGATTATTATCATTCGAGAAGTTGTTAATTATTAGTGTGAAACGCTAATTTCCATCAATGAAACTAAGTTTCATGTCGAAAATTTAAGAATCCGGAAGATAAAATGTGTGTTGCCAGCATGAAAATCCTTCTTGAACTTTTAGTGCTACGTTTTAAAAAAAAAAAAATTTCTTTTTCCAAACACCTACTGTAATCCATTATTAACTTATTTATGTAAATTTGCATTGTAAATCTTTATAAGAGAATGATTAAGATATTTTTGACGAAATTCAGAAGGAATATACCGAAAATTATTGCCCAGAAAATCAAGAATCTTAACGGCGAGCTCATTACAAAGCGAAAAATGGCAGATTTCTTGTCCTACCATTAAATTTCATTGACTTTTTCGTAATGCACGCGTTTGCTATGCTGAAACCTGGAACCGAACTTTATTTTAACGTTAAGGTCGTAATTTAAAAATAGTGTCTTAATTTGATTTATAATTAAAGGTGCATGAATTTTTACATAAATTTTTTTTTTCCGTATCCTCAGCCATAAGTTGACACCGCGGAGTCATTAAGTATTTCAAGAGAATGCTCTTTTGAAATATTAAGAAATACAGGTATAATCGCTTTTTTTTTATTTTCTGGGTGGCTAACGCCAAATTCTTCCTCGGGAACTTGATTTAACGCCTTTACGAATGAGAAACTTCCATATTCTGCAGAAGCAGAGGCGGATAATTTGATTTACGATGTGGCAATTAAAAGAGCATTACGGGAGGCAAAAAGGGACAGAAAAGCAACGAATTTCACATCGGAGAGAAACGATTTCCGATGTAAAGTTTTATGGAAAGACACCGCACAGAAAAAGAAATTAATAAATTATTTCTTAAAGTAAAAATTAGGGTAGCCATCATGCCATCAATGCCCCGACATCAGACAATTCATCATTCTGATAGGGGGAGGAACTCTTCCATGCTTTTGCGATCCTAAGCGCATGCGTCCGACGCCACATGATGAGGTGGCGCTCCGGACGGACGAAATTCGAAACTTCAACAAATATAATCTTTAAAAGGCTGTACCAAGAAGTATTTTTTACATTATTAATGATAATAATTTTTTGTGTTAATTATAATTTTATATTCATTATAATAAGTATTAAAAGTAAGATTAGTAATTATAGATTATGCCCGATAAATTTAAGTCGGCAAGCTTGTTGATTTTTATATGAAAAGAGTATATACATGGAAAAATCACACAACACTAAAATATGATATAAAATATTTCTTATTTTTTATATTGCACAACAATAACGTACATTTGCCGGTTATTCGATGTAAGAAGAAATATTTTTTATGAAAATTTGATTCATAAGCGTTTAGAAATTGAATTTTTGATAGATATATTTTTAATAGGAAGATCTTCCTTAATCGAATATACATAACAGAAATTTAAGTAATAATATAATTGCTTTGAAATTTTTTACTAATAATCACTTAATGTAGCTATGAAATTTAATATCATTTAATTGAGAGTTTTATTTGAGTACATGTACAAGTCTCAGCGTTATAATTTTTTATTTTCTTGCTCTTGAATTTTTTAAAGATGTTCAATAAACATATGATCATTTTCATCATTGAATTAACAAAAAAAAATTTATGAAACCCGAGATTGTTTATAATTTCGTGGGCCGTTATTCGGCCATTTGTGAGACATTTGAGATGATTTTCACGGATCTTACAAAAAATATTGGATGTTCTTGTTACATTCATGAGAACTAAATTAATGAGATACGTCGAACAATTTTCTTTGATTTCACGAATCACAAGGTAACTTATTTGAAGTGAAAATAACTTAATTTGGAAGTTATTTATCTGAAATGGGTGCTTTCAAAACAATGTTGAGATTATCTTCAACGGTCTGAGAAAATGATACGAGTTATTTTTCACCGTGATGTGCAGAAATTCATATAGAAACGTTAGGAAAAATTTTCTTTTACAGTTTATGTTGGCATTTCAGAATCTATTATACTGGCAATGAAAACGCCGGTACAAAGGAACTTTTGCTGTTTTAAAAGCGAAAGCGAAATAAGCAAATGCCTCAAAGCAGATCTTCGTTTTACTTGATAAAAGTCAAAAATAGCGCAGGGAAATGAGATCCGCGCGATTTCTGTACGCTTTTCAGCCCCCGGTAAGTCCCCAAGACCAGGAACAATTTTCATATGGATTCATCTCCTTTGCGGGGCAGGGGCAGCGCAACTCTCCGAAGTATGGCAAAAGAAATGTCTTGCAAACCGAAAATAAGACACGGGGAATGGATCTGAATTTCGATCCAAAGTTTGAAAGCCGTCACTTGATAGTGGTGTGTCGCGGAAATTTGAAACTCAGTTTGAGGACATTTTGGAAGAAAATGGGACTCATTTTCACTAAGTAGTTCTGTTTGGTGATGACAAAACGAGAATTTACCGTGCTCGGCCTTTGAGATTCTCATTTGTGATTATAAACTGAGTAAAAAATTCCTTTCTCTCAAGTTTTTCTTTCGTGGCCCGATGAAAAATGCCTCTCTGGAAAGAGGCCCCGAGAACAGGAATTCGGAGACACTCCATCAGTACAAACAGATTTCGACGGTCAAAAAAAACTCGCTCATACAGATCTCATTAAGTAGTGAAACACAAATGAATTTTGACCTTTCACTACATTTTTGCTCCTCTTCGTTTCACGTCATATATATATATTAAAGTTTTATCTAACCTTTAAGTAGTTTTCTTTAATCCTATTTCCTAAAGTAAGAGTGTTATAAGTTGGTCACGTTTCGGTAAATTCTCTCTCGAAGATTGTCCGTTATATAAATTATCTATGATTTACAGTCTTTTCCTCTTTGTGTTTCAGGTGATCTGATTTATAATAACTGTATATAAAATTTATTTTTCCTTTCATAAAAGGTTTGATACGCATAAATTTAAGTTTTTTAACAAAATTTAAATTTAATGCGGTTGCGATAATTTTTTGACAATGATAATGAAAGAATAAAAGATTTTGGATGTATAAAAATTAAGCGATATTGAAATGATATATAATTCTCAACAACTTCTTCCTACCTTATTTATTGAGAATTTGACCAATAGTTTACTAAGTATAATAAATAAAGGGTGAAAATATAAAAAAGTCAAAAGTTAAATGGATAAATTAGGATTTTATAATGTTACTCATATCGGTAATATCGTTAAGTAGAACCACATGATTAAAAATAATAACTATATAAAATATTAAAAGGTTAAAATTATAGTACCGCTTGCGTGAGATATTTTAAAACTAGATGTACCATGTCCAAAATTTTGTTGTAGTTTGAAGGTAAAAGTGCAAATTTCTACGAATGCGTAAATTTTTAATATCGAACTAATTAATTTTTTTTGAAACCTAAATGCCCTGCGTCAGACCCAGGAAAATCCATTTTTACCGAATTATATACACGGATATATCAACATAACACAACATAACGTTATCATAAAAAAAATTTTAAATTCTTTCAAAAAACTTTGAGAAAAATATTTTTCGTACGGGAGCATAAATCAAAATTAATTTGCGATATAATATTATAGTTTAATTTATACAATTAAAAGCTAATGATCTTCATAATATATTTTAATTCAATTTCCTACGAATGAACAAAAATAGTTATTTAAAAAATGAATGTTCAATGACGAATCATTTTGAAATTTTATACGTGCGCCTAAAAATAAACAAAAGTTGTTTCTTATCATGTTTTTCTTCTAGGATCAAGAATTAATTGATATTTATTTGATACTCACTTCCATGGTAGTTCTATTGTTATTAAGTACTATTTACAATTCCGAGCGTTTTTCATTCAAAGAAAATCACCTTGTAACGTTGGTCAAATGGGAAATGATATCTTCTTACGATCACACAACTGTCGGTTACTTTAAGATGACGAGCCACCGATCCTGCGTTACGTTCGCGCCGCGTTCATTTTCTCCGCAGCTCCCGAAAAACGCGCGCAAGGCCTTGGTTCGAGCGAAATTCGTAAGATGTCGCGGATGTCAGTCGATCCTGCGACGCTATCTCGTGTCGGCGGCGATAACGAAACGGCAACGCTTGTTATTTGTTGGTAAACATTCATTCACGAGGCGGGTTCTCATTCCAAAGGGAGATAGTGAAGCGATCACGTGACGTGTCTACAAAAATAATCCGCCCGAATCAGTCATCGATTATGACAGAGCACTCAGATCGATCGCCGTTCCGCCGGCACTATTTTCGGCGTCCGCGTTCCGGATCATGGATGGTCGGCACCGCACCGGGACCTCGGGAGCTTCGATTCGCCCAAGTGGGTCTTGGACATTTTCAAAATTTCCTCCGACTCTCTCGGGCCGGCGGACCCCGAAGTGGCAAAGCGACGCCGGGGCCCTCCCGCGCCGGGGATCTGCCCCGGAAAAGGAAAATTATTTTTCGACGTCGCAAAAAGGCACCTCGAGCAGAAGACGGAGCGAAAGGTTAGTGGCCAACCACCTACGGTCGCCGGTCGTTTAGCGTTTTGGACAGCTTCTGTTCTTACTTTTCTTTTTTCGAAGAGATTTCTGGGTTTCCGCGCTCGCAAGTGGACGGCGACGCACATTCGCTGTCGCTACAGCGTCAGATCGCGGTCCGCTTTTCCCATCAATTCCAGCACCGCTGAAGTCGGCCTTTTCGTAGGCGCCACTGGCCCCCCTGCCTGTGCTGGAATCCATGCGAATTATTTTGGAATTATCCATGCGCTTTTGGAAACGTCGCTTATATAAGCGCGCATTGCAAGCGAAATTTAATTACGGAATTTTAGATGACTCGCTTTTCGGCCATCATGATTTACACAATTTAGGTTTTTCCATGCCTTAAATCAAATACTGTTTCTGCCGAAGCATACGATATGAAAAATCACACGAATCGCTTTGTGGCAGACGTATGGACCATTATATCATATTTTTTTAAACATAAACGGATATTTTTAAGTTTTCGTTAACGGTATTTGCCATTTTTCAGTTCTGATCGCGATACGCGTTATAAGCGATTTGATTGCCCGACCGTAAATAATAATCCTCAGCCATTACGTGTTTATTTTACCATATGAATAGGTATTACTATTACTGTTATTATTAGCCTAAAACGTTGAATTTCATAATATAAAAAAAAAAACGCCTTAAGGCACGTTATGAGTAATATCTTCTGCCTTGTATAATTTCTCGTATAACATTTTTAATAAATCATACGTTTATATTCAAATTGCCATCAACGATTTAACGATTTTGGCGGTTATTATTATTATTTTTTAAAAAATTTCTGGTAATTTTCCGCTGGTGAGATACAAAGCTTTGTGTCATCGTCACTTTGCACGGTGATGCATCTGTCTTTGGCTGGCGCTGTCTTTGCGAAAGGCGCATGGAAATGTCGGATATAAATGGGTGAGGGAGAAGGCAGGAATAAAAGTAGAGCAAATCGATATTTTCGTAATATTTTAACAGAATATTAGAGGAGAATGAAAGCGGGAATTATAATGGCGAAGGAGGATCTCGCTAAGTGGTAAAGTCCATCCTCAACTCTATTAAATAGTCGGAGTTGTGAACAACTTGTATCGATTACGGATGTAACGATTTATGCATTAAGACAACGTTATCGGACTCCTTTCAAGGCACACTTTAAATTCAAAACAATGAATTTTCGCAGATTGCAACTGACCGCAAGCGAACCTGGGTTTTCGGGCACCTTTAAATGTTGCATGTAGATGTTACAGAAAAGGGGCCCGATGCACCTAACCGAAGAGTCTGGGGCGGAATTCCCTCGTCGCTAACGCTTTTTTTATATGTAAAATCACAAGTGAAAAGCATAAAATTTTTGCTCGATCGATGCGGATTCGCAATCGCTGGAATTTCCATCTTGAAACACAAAGTGGAAAAGAGCGGGATTTGTGGGGAAAAAAAATAAATAAACATCTAGGGAGCCGATAAATGCATAAATAATAAACAGAGGCCATATACCGAAATCGGGACGTGGGCCGTTGTGCATCCTTTGCGCTACAAGGCGGTGAGTCTCTATATTCACCTGACTACAATAAATCTTCCTCGCAAACGGTCTTGCATTAAGCTTCTCCCTCCTTTCTCCATTGTTTTCTCCCATTTTGCCCCCGCGGTTTTTATTTTTTTTTTACCCCGCAAGAGAATCGCTTAACCCAAAATAAATCATGCGAATATTGTTGGTGCAGCCGGAAAAACCGCTTCAATTTGTTCAAAAATTATCGGCGTCTGTGCGAAGTCGCCGAGTCACTGAATCACGCTCTCCGCTGTTTGAGCCGTGACGGAATGGCTGGGCCCACGGGGAGGCCTCCTCCCCGTTGCAGCCACCAACCCGGGAGGATCCGTCTTCGAAGGGCTTCGCCCACGGGCCCCGTTCGCGAATGCAGACAATTACCGCGGTTTAAGCATTTTAAGGAACACCCTTCATTAAATTCCTACAAATGTCACAGTGTCCATTGTGCGCCCAGCCCAAGCGTCCGCACCGGGTTTTTCCCATTAGTAAAACATAATGAAAATTTATGTCAAATGTCTGCGTTTGAATGGGCTGGAAATTGGAACGGTTGAAATTTAGGAATAGCGATCGCAACGAAACACTTTATTCAATTTTTTTCATATAATCGGTTATAAGGCGACCTGCTTCTAATGCGTAAAAACAGGTTGGAGAAGTCTTTTTATAAAGCACGGCGGCGTCGAATAACTTTTATGCGAGGTTTGTCCGAGCCGGATTTTCAGTTATTTTACCGGCAATTCCGCGTTTAGCACCCCGAGAGGAACTCGTCTGCCCAGTGGCAGACGTTGCGCGCAGCGATAAACAGATATCCGCGAGAGTTCTTTCTTTCATTAAAGATCCGCGACACCCGCAAACCGATCATCGGCTTACTACATCCAGCCTTACTTGCTACAACCGAACCCCCGGGCAGGGAAAATGGTAAAATTTTTTATTTACCTGACTTCAAACGTAACGCGAGGTTACGCGGTTAATGTTGTAACGTCTCACGCGTAGAAGACCGAGGAAGGTTTCGCGTTCTGGACATGCCTCGGATTTCGTCCGAGGCTCGCAACATCCGATTCCTCGCCGAAGCAGGAAAACAGACGGTTTTTCCCTCGGCTCCGAGGGGAAGCGCACACCGGATATGTAAATTCAAAATCGGAATGGGAGTCCGGGAAATTCTCCATTAGCAATTAGGTGATTTACGCATTAAGAACAACGGGGAAACGGTTCTCGTGGAAGACGAGACGTCTTCTTGTTTTTCCGATTGCAGGGAAAGATTTGTGGTCGGCAGTAAATTACTTTTTAAAAACTGTTTTTGTTTGTCTAATTCTGCGTCTCTTCGACGTTTATATTCCCACCGGGAGCGTCACTTTATATACTCTTCCCTTGCTTTTTTTTTTTTTTTTTTATTTATAAACTAATTTCAAGTCCATTTCATTTATCAAATTCCCTACCTGATTGTGTTTACTTAATGGATCAAGAACTTTTACTCGGAGACATGGGAGCTGGATAATCGCAAAATAAAAGTTTACTCTAAAAAACCAGTTCAGCAACACCCAAAATGTGGACGTTCCTGTTGAGATGAAAAATTTACCTGTCAGAGAATAACGCACATGACGGCATCGGTACCTGCGGGGGCCGTGTATCGGTATAATTTACTATTTTTCAAGACGGTTAATCATACCTGAAACAGAAAGATTAATTGTAATTACATTTTGGAATTCAATTACAGCGATCTATACAGTGTTCGATTGTTAAAGTTGCTGTGAAAAGCGCAGTTGTTTAAAAGGGTAAAACGGCAATCATTGCCCGTAAAACGAGCTTTTACTTCTCCTCCCATGTCATTGCCCCGTTTCACGTAACCAGCTCAACCTCGATGGCAGAAACGTTGGTTCTCTCCGGTTCTTCGATAAAGGTATAATTAAACGCTTTTTGAAATTTACATAATGTAAATGCTTTCCTTTTGCCACATACGCGCGGAAGGAGTTGGATTTCAAGCATCCGCTCGTGGAATCGGACGAACTGGATGTCGCCACAGGTACCAAGTTGGCTTCGCGCACGAACGGGGGGGAAGTCGCTTTTGAAAATTCCCGACGCCCGGAAGTTTTCGCGATCCCCTTCCGGCCAAAAAACGGCTTCGATCCGAAGGCAAGAAAAGGCCGCGGAACGACGCGGACGGGATCACGCGATCCGGCGTCGCGGACGCTCTTGAAAAGGTGCGAAATGCCTTGTACGACGATTTCGACGCCGGATCCCGACCGGGCTCGAGCGCGGAGTTTGATGCATTTCGATTCTTCGCCGGGTTTTTTTTTTTTTCCTTTCCCGCTTCCCTTTCGCTTAAAACTGTTTTCCCTTTCACTTGGGCGGACAAAGCGAATTAAAATCTCATCCTTATGAGGTAATAAAAACGGCCCGTATTTCACTAAAAGAGTACTTTTCCACGAGATTTACGGTTTTCGAGCCTGGAGGTGCGTCCGCTTTAAACAACTCGCCGCTTTCGCGAGCTTGGGTTATCCGAGCCTCCAGGACGAGTCCGCATCGAAATCAATCCGCGAAATAATCGCTGGACGAAAGAAAGGGAGAAAAAGGCAGGTCGCACACCCGTGAGATGCTATTTAACGGAGAATCATTTTTCGTAATAAGGAATTTGTTACGACGAATCGTCTGGTAAAACGTTTAATGGCCTTATGTCGTGTTTTAAAGCAGTTTATGTCAATTTTTAACCGTTCTAGAAGTGAAAGCGGCATCATTATGGCCTATATACACTCATATAGACAGATTTATTTTCATCGCTTTTTAATTTGTCCATTGTTGAAGCAGAGAACTTTTTATAGTCCCCTTTATCATTGCAGTCAGTTTGTTTAAATGAATGTTTCGTGGCTCGAGCGCGCTTATAACAACAATTTAAAAAAGCGAAGTTATGCATTTTGTTTTAAAAAACCTAAATCGTTATTTAGATTGATAAACTTATTTACATAATTGGAAGAAAAAAAAAATTAAGTAGCAAAAGAAATGATGGGAATAAGAATTTAAATTTATGCTCTATTAATGCAAGAATTTTTTTTTTTCTCTTCGAATGATAAAAAATTAATTTAATTTTTGCTGTTGCGATTAAAAATTCATCTTCATTGCATTAATAATTTCTCTGCAGCATTGCTGTTTTCAACGTTCCGAATTTTGTAAGCGAATTCTTAACGCGTGATGAATCCCGATGTTATTTGAAATACGTCCACCAACTGACTTTTTAAACAAGTTAATAGATTTTCTTTTGTGTGTGTGCATGTATCGCAGGTCGCTGTGCGAAATTAAAACCGAAAGATGTAATGAATGCTGTTAAAAATGCGACGCAGGTAAATAGTGTCGCTTAACAAGAAAATATCTCGCGTCTACCTGTCTTTAGACACTATAGATATAAAATGACAATAAATCTGTCGGTCTGGCAAAAAAAAAACAATCTTCTTCCATCGTGAGGGAATTAAACCTAGATATTATTCCCTCTGTCCAACGGCTAATATTATGATCTGAAGTGTACTTTCTTTCACATTCGTGAGATTTTTCTTCTTGTCCAGTTCGATGTTCGAATTTATTTCGAATCCGACGGCGGAAATCTTTAAATCGGCGTGTTCAGCCGAAAAACGTTGTTTCGGGACGGAAATGATGATGTTTTGAAACATTGCGGACACGAGAGAGAGAGTAAGAAGAAGCACTAAAGAAGCGCACATTTCCAGCGGAAGCATTCCATGATTGATCATATTATGTTGCAACACGCTTCTTCTCCTGCTAAAAGTACATTTATTTTATTTTATTTTATTTTTTTTTTTAAATATTAATAAAAAATCCTTCACTTTTCTTAATAACAGCAGCATTGTCATAATTTATTGGACTGAATAACATACAATGGGAAATATGACAAATGTGCCACGTTTTTGTAACATTAAACTGGTGCTTTTTAAATGTATATTTTTTTTCTTTTCTCTTTATTTATTTATTGTGTAGACATTTAATTTATTTATTTTTCCGTTTTGGCTAAATCTTCTTTGCCTTCAAGAAAATTGTTCGCCGTGGAATATTCCGATCACTATTATTCTAACATAATTTTTATCAACTAATTTAACCAATTATTTTTCGGTTGGAAATTCCGTTATCAATATTATGCATGTGTATTTAAAAGTTTATTGAGGACCGGCACTTATGAGATCCTTGTCAGCTGATTTAGATTAGAATTAAGATAGGTATATTTTTTATTTGTGCATTAAAAATCAACAAATTTTCTTGATATTTAAGTTTAAAAGACCGTTTAAAGGTATATTAAGAATCAGGTTGTGAGAATATCGGGCTAATGACGATAAAGAAACCAAAAATATTCGGTCGAAACAAGAATATGCCTGAAATATTAAGTAACTCGCCATGAAATAAAAAGATTAATTAATATTAAGACAGGCTAAACGATAATTAAAATTAGGAAGCTGTCGAATAAATGGAATATTTAAAAAGTTAGAGAATGAATGAGATTAACCGACAATTTTATAAAATACTCGCCTTTCGCAGGAAAAATTATTATAGTACAGAGGTTACGATGCGTTATCCTTTCAGAAAATGTAATCAAATACTAGCTAGGTTTGTCAAATTGACTAAGCAAAATAAAATTCATAGATTTCATTATACTGTTGATTTAGTTCTACAAAACTCTTTAGCAGCCAGAAACCGGCTTTTGTTAATCTACAAATACTTTTTCTATAAAATGTTATATTTAGACTGGAATTAATAAACGAGATTGATTTTTAGATTTTGTCCAGCTTTTTTTTTTTTTTCATTTTGATAATCATTAATCATTTTTGAACTATCTGAAAACCTTCGAAATGGTCTGGAACTAGTAGAGAAAAATCGTGATGAACAAGAAAAGGCAAACCAAATGCTTCAGTTTCTGGCTTCCGAGGCATGGCATTTTTTAACGCGTTCCTCATGCTGCAAGATCGTTTATTGTTTCGAATTCGAAAAATGTGATTTACGAACTGCACAGCTCGCCATTTTCTCGTTCCCTTGCGCGGATCGTAAAAATCGGTTTTTTCAAAACCGGCCCCATGCCAGTTCCACTATGCCGGACGAGAAGGGCGCCTCCAATTCGACGGGAACTGCGGATCGCGTCAGGTACGTCGGGACGACGGCGATGAACGTACAGAAGAAGTCACCCGGCAACCGAGATCCGGAAAACATCGCTGCGCGGGAAATGCGAAAAACGCCTCGTTCTTCCGGGATTCCCGCAATGTTTCTGGCACGGATCGCTGCAGCTGCCGTGAGGGCGATGAACGCACCTCGGGACTTAATACGAAATTAAAATCCTGGCTGGAAGAAAGCTCTGTGCGGATGACTCAGTTTTGAAATTGCGGGGGGGGGGGGGCAGATAATCGATACGGCCCCTAAGTGTTTTGCTCGTAGGTCACCGCTTCGTCGGTGACTAATGCCTCTTCCAAAGACTTATGTGAGAATTTTCAATATTTTCCGGTTTTATTTATGGGCTTCCTCCACGCTTTTGCCCGTAATCTCGCTCAAGATTTCATCCCGAAACAAAAATCCATTTCCTCATCCGCTTTTCATTCTGCGCACTCTTCGGTTGAGGCAACAGAATGAATCGCTGATCACTGGGAACGAGGCGCGGAGGAAAAGAAAAAGTTTGCCCGTTTGAACGTCCATTCGGTGGCACTCGCGGGAACGGGTCCCGGCGGCATCGCGATTACAACCGAGATTTTTACAGTGCTGGCGATCATTGTTTAGTGAACCGCGATCCTGTATGAGAAAATAACAATAATTAAAGAAATAAAGGTAGGGCGATCAATAACATCGCATGTTGGCATTCCCACCAAGGCTCTTATGCACGAGATGAATGGCGTCCACTCGGAGGTCTCGGACCTCATATTTTTTTTTTATTTTATTTTTATTTTTTCAATTTTTTTCAGTCTATTCCATTGGAATCAAAAGGATTTTTGCCACTAATTGTTTTCATATTCGTACAATGTTCTGAAAAATATCCTTGAAAGGTGAAGAAACTTCGTTTCTTACTGCTTTTTGTTGCATCATAAAGCCGTATAACCTTCACTACTGCAAGGGGCATTTTATGTTTTTCAGACAATTGACTTAGCGACAAAGGAATCACAATGGAATCTTCGTTCCTTTTTTTCTTGCTCATTTTATTACTCCTCTTTCTGCGGTACCCGTGTGATATTTTCAATTCGCAAATTCCACGGTCTTTCCAAAGCATCGAAAAAAATATGGAATTAAAAGCCGCGATTCGATGGCCGCAGGGAGATTGGGAAAGAAATCTTCAGAACGGTGTAAATAACTTTAAATAGTACTATTGACAAATTCCATTTCCTCTTTTGTGAAACGCTTCTAATTTTCGCCCCGAAACTCATAATTTCATGTTCCTGTTTCAACTTCAGATATTTATACATGCGTCCTATAACTCAGCCATCCCCTTTCTGCTCTAAAATATTCACCCCGAAATTCCTACATTTAAGATTCCTTCTTGTTATTTAAACTAAAATACAAAAACAATACGAGTTTTTCATCTTGTTATCAGAGCCGTAGTTTGGGGTAAAATGCGCAAACGTGCCGTACATTTCCGCGTTATCGACGGAGAAGAAATATAATTGACGAAGACTCAATCTTGGAATGTTCAAAATTTGTAATATGCAAAACTTTCATCTAAGGCAGTTATTATTAATTATTTATTCGGAGATTTGTTCACGGATATGTGTTACATTTATATTAAAATTATCCCGACGCAATTAAGACTAATAAAATTAGAGAAATTTAATTTTTAAATCATTTAAAACATCTATTTAACCTTCATTAATTCAAACGCCAATATTTGAGGGGGATGGATTCTTTAAATATTAATAAAATAAATTTATTATTTGCTAGACACACGGTATTATTTAATACAAACACCGATTAAAAATTCACCATCTTTTGATTAATCAATTATTTATTTTTACTTCTTTTAAATAAACTGCTGTTATGTATGAAACATCACGGTTCTATAAGTCTGATTCTATAAGTCTGACGAAAATTTGGATTGTTACGCCTTAGCATACATTACAAAAATTTCAGTATGAAAAATTTGTGAACAATCTTTGAAAGCTCCAATTTTAACACACTACACATTAACTAGTTAATTTTTTTGCTGGCATAAAAAGAAAAAAATCATTGTATGATAATGCAGCTTATGATTATATGAATCGCATACGCTGAAAATGACATTTTCCATCTCACTATATGTTTTAACATACTCATACATGTTTTAACAATCCGTATAAATTTTTGTGTTTAGCTTCTCAGTACGTCAAATTCTGAAAATACATTTCGTGCTTAATTTAATATTATTATATTAAGCTCATTAGAAGCGATTTGATAATTATTCCCACTTTTTCCAAAGTTCGATATAAAATAAATATTTTTACACATGTTCCGTTTTCCTTCTTTGTGAAATAAAACTTGAAAACTGAAAAAAGGAAACTTGTATATATTGCTTTTTAGTTTTTTCTTGTAGAAAAAATTATTTACTTTAAACTAATTGAAATTAAAATGGTTTTTATTATTACGTTTTGTTTTTCGATGGAGTGTTATAAATTTCACATCGTAAAAATTATCAGTAACATTACAATATACATTCATTTTGCATCAGCTTCTAAAGGTTTTATTAAAAAATTATTTCGAAAATGTAATTTTACATCAATGCTATCAAAAACAAAGAGTTTCGAAATTCGTTAACAAGCCACTGTAATGTTCCTCGACATATAATTTTGTTCGTCTTGCTATGCAATATTTAGCCTGCAATTGCATATAAACCGATCAGAATAATACGTTATAATTGCATGTTCCTGATTATATTTCTCTTTACCACCATACAGAGGAATGATCGGTTGTTCAGTCTACAGTCTATTAACTGGAGAAGCAAATAAGTTTCTCTTATGCATTAAACAGGCCTTCTCTAATAATGATATGCATTAAATAGTGATTTTTTTACTTCATCGGAAATAATAACGATAATTTTTTCGTATCACTCGTTTCGAACGATTCAGAAATGGAATCTTTTGCTCAATAAGGTTCGAATAATTTTGCTCAACAAGATTCCAAAAATTTTAAGGATCAGCTGGCAAAACTATGAAAAATAATTCCTTTTCAGTTCTCAATATTCAATCACCGTTTTCGAGCGTATAAACATCAAATCTTTAAAATTTTTGTGGAAATTATTTTTTTAACATCCTTCCAAACAAATAAATCTATAAAAATACTAAAGATAAAGATATAACAATTTGGCAACTCAGCTTACGTAATTACCACCCCAGAACTGCAGGGGGAGTGGATTTTTACGTTTTTGAAGGTCTCTATTAAAAAAATGAATAAGAAAATGAACGGGCCTCGTTATAAGTAAAATATATGCAAAATAGGTTTTGTAATTATCGGTGAAACATCACGTTAAAAAACCACCCCTATCGGGATCTCCATACCTGAAAAGATGCCGTATACCTAGGAGCCATAATTTTTATCCCCATACGATATCCGTCATTTCCGACGCACAGTTTTCAACGGTTGTGTTTTAAACGTGAATTGCATGCTCCTCATCGCTTTTGATATATTGTTCCGAGGTAAGGCGATATTTATTTTACTTCATGTTTTTCTACTTAAAAAGAAAATGCGGAAAATTTGCTTGCCACATTGTAGAAATAAAAAAATACTCCGTTGGATAGATCTTAATAAAAGCTAAACCTACATTTATGTTTAATAAAAGTTTGAGCTCGTTTTTCACCGTTTGTTAAATGCACGGGACGGCAAATTACGTCTACTTAAAGCGTCGTTGCTCACATAGGCAATTCAGCGATGCGTGAAATGCCGGCGGAAAAAGGGAAAAAAATCGCCGGGGATGCATGAACCGAATGCGTTTTACGTTTTGGTGGGAAATTTTAAGTTTCGCGACGGAGCAGGACCCATACCGGAGGATCCGGGACAGGGAGGAGCAGCAATCCAAAGCGTTACTGAAATTGATTTCGGGAAGAGAACTGGAAGCGAACCGACCGGAAGCACACGGAGGAAAAGTAATTCCTAAGCACAATATGAATTGTGTAATGGAATGAAAAAGAAGAAACGTCGAGATCTGGAAGAAGATTTATTTCATGCCAATCGATAGGTCACCAAGAATTACCGTAAACTGTTTTATGATGCAGAAATTTTATAAGAAGTATATTCTTCCGTATTTTTGTACACCAACATTCTGCACAAAATCGCATCCGTTTGAAATGTTTTCCTAGCAGATTCACGATGCATTTTGCAAAGCCAAAAGTAACGTAACGAATAATAAACCGTTGGTTGAAATGCATCGGTTTCAATCTCTGTCTTTTTTTTACATCTGAGCCATCGGCATCCGAGGATAGCTTGCTTAACCTAAAAAATAAACGTGGTGGTTTTTTCGTTGTTAGTACAAAAGTTATCGCTTATTTATAATTTTTTAAAAATAAATCTGCCCGAGAGATGTCGAAACGATTTTCAAATACTCAACGCGTATGTATTTAAATGTATGTTAGGGAGGCGTGGTCTAGATAAATGAAGAGGAGAGGAATTCAGAAAGCAACTCCTTGGAGGAGAAAATATTTATTAAAGTTTCAGTAATATATTTAATATTAAAAGGTATGAGCAGCAACCTTTTGGCATTTTGGAGATCCATTAAAAATTGGCGCATTTAAAATCAATCGCATTTCAGCTTTTCAATGGGTATCCGTCCAAATGTTGGTATTTTTAGTTTGCGCTCCAATACTGATCGCCACTGGGATTGGAGAGTGCAACTGAATACTGGACAAAAACCATTAATCAAATCTAAGAAATAAAAATTACAGTACGTCTGGAATTGTAATTAAACGTGGTCTGCTTCACTTTGCATTTGTCTTATCGATTGCCCATCATTTTACTTTTTTACCTTTCCGCTTAGCCGCCAAATACAAAACTTAGTATCCCGGCGCTGATCATTTCGAAAACCCAATATTAATGGCTTCAAATGGTCCTATCTTCTGATTCCCAGCCAGCGAGGACCAGCGTTGATTTATCTCCTCTATTCTCGTGCTATTAAATGTGAAACAAGAGCCCAAAGAAAGATCTAAAATTCTCATAATTTTTTTTCTTTTTCTCTCCTATTTCATATGAGCCCAAATTCGATCGTCTCGCCATCTTCATTAATCAGAATAATGGTTAATTATTATTCGTTTTCCCTATCCGTGAAGAGTATCCTCTTCTGCTGTCACGAAGGCGATGCACGTAACTTGTCGCAGCACCCTGGCACGGGGTTTTCTGTCGATTACCGGCACTTATTTCATCCGATTCCACTTCTAACGAGAAATCTGTGCCTGAGGGAATAATCAGCCACATGAATGATTTATCTCGAACTCGTATATTAACGCCGAAAAGTAACATCGATTTTCTGAGTTATTACATACGGTCACCGTTGAAGTTTCAATTTTTTTTTCTTTTTATCTTCCACACGGTAGAATTTGAGAAAAACAGTGTGCGGTGATCTCAACCAGAAAAAGTATAGAAAAAGATATATATATCTGAGATCGGGAAGATGGTTTTCTTTTATTTTAACAGGTTGAATTTAATGAAAAATGATATTAAAAGAGATTACAAGACCATGCACACGACATACAATGGGATAATCATCGGCTTTAAAAGATATGATCGGGTAATTATAATTCTATATCCTTTTGACTACAAAAAAAGAACTGCGCTCAATGCCAGTTTTAAAATCGGTCTTTAATGTGAAAAATAATCTTTGGACTAAATTCCGGAATGGTTATAGCAATTAATATAATTCGCTAACACACAATATTAACTTTACATAAGGATGGTGCGATTCTCCACTAGACAGGAAGCTAAAACCAATTTTTTTTTATCCGATAATTATTAAAATAACCATAGCGAGAATTAATACCTAAGTTTACAGAGATTTGATCATACATCCACAAGTTATTTTCTAATGTTTCAGGCCAGTTTTTAACGAAAAAAATCACTTAAAATTAGCGATTTCCCTCTTTAACGAAGCACTTTTGCCGTCGCTTGGAGGTTCCCGCTTCGCTTGAAAAATTTACAAAATCATTTTTTACACCAAAAATATCTATGAAAATCAAAAGTCCCGGACCGCTTGTCCCTTTGGACTCTTTTAAAATTGGCCCAAGAAAAGATTTTTGCAGGTAACCCGTGCGGGAGCAAGAAATTTCCGCAGGCTTTTCGGGATTCGTGTGCATGGACTTGTCAGCAAACCAGGAAGAGCTCACATGATGAATTATCCTCTAAACGTGCCTTTTTCAGACCTTTATTTTATTAATCTAAGTTTTCCTAAAAAAAAAAAATAAAATGTTGGCATTATTGTTTTCGTGGAAAGTGTGAGCCGCAATAAATTTAACTTTTTCCAACTGAAAAATATTTAAAGTAAAGAAGAAAAAAAAAAAAAAAAAAAGATCGTTTTTCCGTAAAGCGAAGAAATATCGCGCCAAATGCGAAACATAAAAATTGTTTTTCATATTTCATTATTAAAAAGGGGAAATTATTAAAATAACGACATGAAAAGCTCGTTAGTTGATCGTATCGAGTCAACCAATAGGCCAGACGAAAAATACCTCGAGAATGTGAGGCCTGTATTTCATGTTAATATATGCCGGCTATAGGTGCGAGAACGGTTGAGGGAACAGAGAGGGATGTAAGGAGGCAACGTGGCAGCAGGGGTAAGGACCGTTATTTTATGTATAAGCACGAAATTGTAAGATTGGTTTCGGTACTTGTTTATGTCGTCACCGAGATAGAGCACTTTTCCAGAGTTCCTGGATGATACATCGCTCCGGCTCAACCCCTGCAGCTCCCTCTCCTCTTGCTCTGGAACAGAGATAATGAGACTCCCCATAAATTTCATCCCTTTTTTTCCTCCCTGCCCTGCACTTTCAGTTTTAATTACGATTGATTTCTCCGACCGAATTTTTCCTATTTTTTTTTGCCCGGGCAAGAACCACCGAAAACATTGCATTTGAATCCCGACTTACGAAGGGGCCGGAAATTACGTAAGTTACAGACGCCTTCCGACAGAAACCCAAAGCAAGAAGCAAGCCCGAATTACGAGGTAGGTGATCCATCGTAGGTAGGTGATCGGACCGTTTCCGCTTGCGGCGAGGGGCAGAAATTGCGGAAAAATTGTCATGCGAAACGGTCCACGGATCGCGGAATAAGATTTACTTATTTATTTTGTTTTTATTACTTCCATTAATAGTATTATAATAACTTTCTCGATATTTTTCAAAGCGAGGGAGAACATTTTGAACAGCCTGGCCTTGAAAAATTCTTAATAATAGTTTTTAATGTACCTGATCCATGATCGAGATAGGATTAACAACGTGGAATACATGATTAAATTTTTACAAGTAACAAATATATGATGAAAGTAGCTGTTTAATGCGGATTCCGTTTTCTCTCTCTCTCGCTCTCTTTTTTTAAGCGGTAAGACTGCAGAACCTTGTGCCAGCGTGGTATGATTTTTCTCATATTCTTTCTGTGTTGCGTGAGATACAGAAGAATCGGCTGCGCCCCGCGGAAAACGGTAAGACGGACGGAAATCCGCATTTGATCGGACGACTGCGGTATGCGACCGCAACGCCGAGTCCCTCGCTTATTTCAAAGTGCTCAGAGTACTTATTCCAAAGCGCGAGTGGATGGAGAAAAATTCTGAATTTACTTCAAAGCGATATTTTGCTTCATCAAAGTTTTCCGCCTCCTCCTCAGCGCCGTGCTCTGATCGAAGAAGAAGCCATTTTGAGGTCGAATCCCCGACTCGGCCCGGTTCGGCAGTCCTTCGCCGTGCAGGTGGGAAAAATTTGCGGTTTCCAAAGCCTCCGGGATCCTGCGAGACGCTCACGCAGCACGCGCAGCGCCGAGGAAGAGCAATTAATTAAGCTTTTTCCCGCATTCTCAAAGGTCAATGCTGAGATGCATTGAAAATCGTGAATAAATACATGGGGTAGGAAGGGAGAGACGGAAAAAGAGCGAAAGTATGAACTATCAAACAGTTATGAGGAGTCGGAACTAATAACATAATTAGAACAAAATAAAATGGTTCGAGATAATAAATTATACATCTTCTTGTTGAAAAGGCAGCCATTAAAGGTGAAGAGACCGTGGTAATGGCGGCTAATCCACTGTAAAAATCCTTAAAAGACTTTTTCGCCTCGATGATCCGGGCTAATTGCTTCGATCTTTTAACAAACACTTATCAAAGTTCTTAAAATGATTGAAACATTGATTGATTCCTAGGGATTAGCATCATCTTTTTAAAATGCCCAAATGACTGAAATAGGGGAAAATCCAAGCAAAAGTAAGCTGCGAAACGTTTTTGGTTTTTTTTTCTTGTACAAGCTTTTATTCCCAATTTTTTTTCCTTCTTATTTCTCGACAGCTTTTCAGTATATAGAATGAAGTTCTGTTTCTTTTGTGAATATGAAAAATGATAGTAATAACAAGTATGAGAATGTTATGTTGTGTTACGCCGCATACGTGAACGAGATCTGAAGTTTAGGTCTATCGACGGACCATGCGGGAGTGCCATAAATAAAAGTCGGGTCAATTGTAAAGTTCAGATAAATAATTTGAACTTTTTACCATTTTTTTTTAATCTATCTTGTGTAGCCGTTAATGAGAGAATTCGATATGTGCCGGATTTTTCAATGCATTCGATTATTTTTCAAAGTAAGTAAAGAGATCTTGCCCGTTTCCACTTGCACGTAGCGGGATTCTTTTTGAGCGACTTCGAAATTCTTGCAGCGGCGTTCGTCGCCCCTTCCCGTGCGCTTCGCAACAGCACTTTGCTGGGCTACCGAATGCGCGAGGCGAACCTAAAGATGACTGGAGCCCTCAGGTAATGTGAAGAGTCGAACGGCGCCCGACTTTCAGAAGAACCAAATAAAAAATTTAAGTGACACGTTAACGGGAGTGGAAGATGGAAGAAAATTCATGCTCAGGGCTCGAAATGAACAAATTCGAAATGTCACACGAATTTGCCCCAGAAATGACGGTAAACACTGGGACGAAACGATGCCGAACCTTAAAAGTTAACGATTTCGATTTTTCCCAAGTTCCACAACGCGTATGTTTCGCCAAAAATTTTGATTATTACGTTCTTCTAAAGATTCCTCGCCGCCTCTCCCGATGCCTGGCACAAACTCTTTATGCAAATATTGATTTACTGTTCATACATATATATAATCTATCCGAGTTTTTCATCTAATTGCCACATAGAGACTTATATTCAAATAAACCCGTAGGCTGCGGCCGTTCGTAGGTGTCACACGATATCTGGACTGGTTTCTGAAACTGCGAAATTTCATTTCTGCATCTGCCATTCATTCGTACCCCGTTGCATTAGCGAAGCAAAACAAAATAAAATATATCGCCACATCGATTTTTCTTGTAATTTATCTTTATGAAAACTCTTGTGATCGAATAAAGAAAATTTTCCACGTGCTGAGCATCCTGAAATATTATTATATTATTCACTTTGGATAATTTGCAGGCATTACGCATCATAACAATTATTAAGTCATAATGCTTGAAAACTGTAATTCCGAATGCCCTTCCACGTATAAGCGTTACACACCGATTTTTACACCAAACTGACCAGACAATGAATAAGAGTGATACGAAGTAACTTGCCAAATTCGGATATCTGAACTGGGAGAGAGATCGACTTGTGCGAATAAGGCATTTGCATTTGTCGATTGCACTTTGCAAATGTTTTCTTATGGCTTTGAAGCATTCTCAAGAATTGCGCTATTCGCCTCATCAGGTAGTGATATTGACCGAGTTGTCATGTCACACATGGGCTCGTGGTCAAGCTAAATCGGCCGAGAGCTGTATTTAAAAAGAAAATGAATGAAAACAACGGATTCTGAAAATTTATTGTGACATTTAATCTTCGCCTTTAGGACCGTGACATGAAACCAAGCTTAACGCAGTAAGAACAGTTTAGAAGAAAGCGTCAGAAGTCTACAGTTGTCAGGAATGTGATTTATTCACTTTTCTCTATTGTCGGATTTCGCTTTACCGTTGCTGAAGCTTTAGGAAACTTTGTCCCCTTCCAAACAGGAAAAAAAAATTCGCGTGGTTAGTGGGAAAATGTAATGAAAATCAGCGATGGCTGCTTTTATAAGGTTGAATATAATTAAAGGTATCGGAAGGAACTATGAATAAAAATAAAAACTAGGAATATTATTAACTAAATTTATGAATTGTTATATACATATTTTCCTATTATATCTAATAAATTTAATGATAAAATAATATTTATAATAAGAATGTTAAATAAGTTTAGCTCGATGTCCGTTAAAGGTGGATTACCACCTGAATTTTAAAATTGCCGCGGTTTTTTTTTGATCGGTAATTACAATTTCTCATAATATGAATCAATTTTCTTAATTTACTATAAGCTTTATTATAAACTTATAATAGCCTATATCAATATCGAATAAAATTTGAATCAAATATATATATATATATATGAAATTTGAAGGTTTTAACAGCGTTTTTTAATTTAACTGGTAAACTAAAAATTTTTTAAGATAGAAATTAATTATTGGTTTTGGTTTTACGTGTACAATAATTTATAGCATCGGCGTAATCAATAATCAAATCGAATTACATTCTAACTTTATATTTATGAAATAACAAAATTCCAAACCATCAATCAACTCTAGTGAAAATTACCTGAGCAAAATCATTTCGGACAGAAGTAAAAATAATAAAAAAAAAAACGAAAAAAAATCCCTCAAAAAGCTATGTAATATTGTACGGTTGGAAAACATAAAATGTAAAACGTTGCTTCGCGTTTAAGCCCCAAACTTTATATTTTAAATTTGTTAATTGGAGGGAAGTAAGGAAATTATTTTTTATTCTAAAGGTAGGTCCGGTTGATTGACACAGAATGGACAGTTAAGAAAAAAAAACGAAATTTCAGAAAATTAAAACCTAACATGCAAAATAGACCAGAACGTCATCACCTTGAAAATGAATTGGGTTTTGAGAATCTTTTTATTTGTATTATTTGCGGGAACGTGACAATAATAGTGAAAGAGAAAAGAACAGTTATGTAACAAAAAGAATCAAATGGAGTAAACGAAAAAAAACAGGTATAATAACGTCAAAAAAATTCATGAATGAGCAACCTTGAATTTTCTAAGGCCGGACGGTGTATACCCTATTAATGATACCTCAATAGTGCACAAATCTAGCAAATAAACTATTATGCTAACTATTATGCTTGTATCCGTGAGGATCACCGCACAAGTCAGTGGAACTGACGTCATAAAATGACTTTCCTGGGGGCCAAAATCTGCTTTCATTTTCTTTTGTAAACCTATATTTTCACGTCTCCCAGTCAGGTATCATACCTCAAGTTCCATGAAGAAGTTCAAGTTTCTTCAAAAGTTCAGAGTTCATAAAAACACGTAATTGGTCAATTTAATATTCGCAATTGGCTTGTAATTATTGTAATCTTATAACACGTTTGTATATTAAAACATGTAAAATTATTTTTCCAGGATCCGCAATTGAATTTTTACTCCAAAAACTTTTAATTCAGTGTAAATAACACAGTTTGAAAATAATGAATGGTTTTTATTTGCCGTTCCCATTATGTACAATTGTAATAATTTTTAGTTTCATACGAAGTCTAGTAAAAAATAAATGGTATGAACCGGTGTACCATGGTTTTAATTTAAACAGAATTAATTAATCCGAAATAATTACACTAATTTTAGCATTTGTATAATCATTTGCTGATGGAGCATCGAAAGAGACACTTTTCTCTTTTTTTTCTTTAAAAAAATTTGAGTAAAGATGAATTCGGAATACGAGACAACCGTAATTGCCTCCGATTTTAGCAAAATTTCAAATTTCTCCGTCATATCTCACAAATAATGTGATGTACAAATATATTAAACTGAAATTACATGTTGTTATTACCGGAATCGGATTGAAGGAAATAGCCGTGACACGAGATAAATATCGTCTCAGTTATTTCCTCATTTGTATTTGATGGAACAATAAACTTAATAGAGCAATTTCTGGTATAAGTATAAATATATGCATTTAAAGCGTCTCGCTGGTTTTTTCGGATTATTGTAAAACAAATTTTACTATTTCTTTAAATATTAAAAATAGTAGATAAGAATACCGATTCTCAATTCTTATTATTACGTTGAATAGAAAATAAATGAATGCCCCGAAGAAAATAGGTGGAATTTTGTTTTACATAATCATGTAGCATAGTTACGCGTGCACACACACACACACACACACGCGCGCACTCACGCAAAGCATGCTTTTATGTTTATGCACGAGTATAATCGTATATACGCATACACACATATATATAAATGAATATATATATACATGATCTAAAAAGAAAATTAATTACCTAAGAATATTCACGTCAGTACATGTGACGGATTAGATTTGAAGTTTTTTCTTATGTTATTTTATATCTTGCCCTTACACCTATATAAATACATATAAGCTATTGATGTGATTAATATAACTAATAAAATTTGAAAAATTTTAATAATCACAGAAACATCTGCCATAGTTTAAAATATTTAATAAATAATATTACTCATTTTAATATTCTTTATATGTTATAATTTTACTTTTTAAGCTATTCGATACAACTGGCAGAAATTTAATGAAATTTTGGATTAAAGTCTTTAAATTTATAAATATAATCATTTGTCTAGATAAATTTAATATTTTCTCTTCTAAATTTATTATCTAAGAACATATATGTTTTTCTTCAATTTCTTTTTATAAATGTTTACTATCCAAATATACATACAATATACGCAATAAGACAATAATTGCCTGAACACAGTAATATTTGTTATGTATAAGAATTCGATTGTTTTATAATATTAAGAATGCTGCAATTTTAATAAGTACATGCAGTATGTGCCGCCATTTCAGTATTGTAAAATACACAGCAATAGTGTTCTTATCCAGCATTGCATTTAACGAGAGAAAAACATTTCATCGAAATAATTTTCATAAAGTATTATTTGAAAAATTATTTTCAACCATCATGAGGAACTTTTTTTTTCATGCAAGAACTTATTTAGAATTTTCCTTTAGCATGGACCACATCGACGTCATTGATTACTCGGTCAATCATGTCGATTCTCATTGTTGATATGAATATTGATCGAAGTATGGTAGAACAGAATCAAAACTGATGAATTAATGATTGCGGCAATGGAAGAGAAGAAAATGAATATTACAGGAGTTATATTTTCAAATTTCGTGTGAGAAAATAAAACCCAATCGTGACTGCAACAGAGGCCCCTCAAATTAACACAAAGGTCTTTTAGAAAATGTCATTACATTAAAAAAAAAGAAATGAACAAACACAAAATTGTACGTTAATTTAGAGTAATTATGAATAAATGAAGGCATTCGATCGAAAGTTTAACCCTGCAGACAAGAAATGAACGCTTTTTCATTTAAAAAAAGAACAAAAATCTCCATCGCCTCTGGAAGATTTAGGATAATGATATCATATTTGGTTTTTTGTATTCCCTGTATTCCATAATCAGAAATAAATATCTGAGACTTTGTAAGACTTTTATTGATACATTTATGCATTTTTTAAAATTTCGGATCGATTCTGGAACATGTAGAACGAAGACCGAACTCTCCTGACCAGAGTTTAAAATGAAAAACATCGATTAATGGCAATGGAAACGTTGGAACGAGCTGGAAGCACATGGACTACAAACAATAACAATTAATAATAAGAGTCTATTAATCAAAAATGATATTAGGGAGTGAGTATATAAATCAGTTCAGCAACTCGAAACAGTCAATGTAATGCACAGAAATTTACTCTTAAAATCTGTATTTTCAGCTCTTACGTAAGTTTGTAGGTGTATCACTACCCTTTTAAATATATATTTAGTTGCCGATTTAAATATACTCTGTCAGTAAATCCACATTTTAGTATATCCTCTTACCAAAATATTTCTCTAATTATTTGCAGGCGTTTTAACTAAAACACCAAACATCGATTCAGCCTCAACAAAAGAGAAAAGTCTGAGAAATTTTTGAAGTTCTTATATCGTAATTTCAACATTAAAAAAAGATGGATCTGGTTTTTTTTAAAGATTTTAAAAACCCAACTTAAAAAAACAACGGTTCTTGGTGATATCGTGAAAAATCCTTCACAACTTGAGTCTAGCTTAATATATTATGATGATGTTTCTGGGAAAGCTCCAAAAACTAAACGGAATAAAACAAGAGTCTCCAACAGTCGAATAACTCCATACAAAAGCCCTAATGTTGTAATCCATGCAAACCTTAAATCCCACACACCAGTGATCCTCCATAATATCGAATGAACTTTTCAGAGAAAGGGTCCGATATCATTGTAACTTTTGTTATTATATAACGTTGAAATTAAACCATTTAATTAATAATAATAAAGCATTAATCAAAAATTATGAATCAAAAATTCTATTACAGATCTTTATTTATTTTTACTCGTATAATAATTATGGACTTAAATTTCGGCATTCAAGAGATGTTTCGCAAAAGTGTATTTGATTTATTAACATTCATGATTATTGCCTGTAGTATATGAAAAAACATATTAAAAAATTATTTTTGCTCCACAATTATTATTAAAACCTGA
Source organism: Ricinus marginatus (assembly GCA_028565995.1). Classification (NCBI taxonomy): domain Eukaryota; kingdom Metazoa; phylum Arthropoda; class Insecta; order Psocodea; family Ricinidae; genus Ricinus; species Ricinus marginatus. The sequence goes on from JAOWBB010011315.1 coordinate 60,012, forward strand.
TTCGAATCACTCCACGTTAGAGGATATTAACTAGTGCTGTGTGTGCATGTCATATTTCAAATGTGATGTTTTCCAGTAACTTCCGAGGAACCGCTTTTAACGCCAAATTAAAAACAAATTGCTTGACTTTAGCAAGGGACGAGGAAAATTCAGATATCGGCGAGTATCTGGGATCGGGCAGGTACGATCGAAAGAAGGTATTTGCGTTCGATTTCGACATATGTGTGAATCCCTATAAACAATACACGTCGACCGAATGTAGGAAAGGAAATATATCAGTTAGATGCTACACGGTTACTCTCCTCCATATAATTTCCTAAATCACCATTTTCTTTTTCTTTTCCCTTTCTCCTGTTCCTCGCCCAACGAAAAATAGCTATAAATCAGTGAATCCATTCTTTTACAAACAATTTACAATAAACACCATAAAATTAAGTCTTTTAGGGCTTAAGATCAGCGACCGCGGTGTAAAAAAATCGTCTTAACATCGGTCTTCTTAACTATAATGATTTTATATGAATGGCTTCTGGGGACAGAAAAAAACTGTAACCGTGGAAATTCTTTTTTTTTTATTCCATGAAGATTTGATAAGACCTAAAGCTGGGGTTAATTTTTAAAAGTCCATATTTTTTCATTACACCTCCGCAATATTTATTTCTCGAAAATTTTATGTTTATATATATTGTAACACGTCTATGCGTATGCAGATGAATGTTTGCTAACCCTCCAAAAGGTACAGAAAAAACGGTAGATTTTTTTTTTTTTTTATTGTAAAATACACTTATTTAAACGGCACGATTAACATCGAAATCAACTACGTATTTTTCCCTTCAACTTTTTGTTTACATGTAATTTTACATATTATAACACAGATTTCAAAAGTTCCAGTTATTACTTTAACCGGCACGGACAAATTCTTCGTTCCACTTCGGGGTCAGTTCCCTCTCGCGTAGCCCCTCGAGCGCTTTTGTGCTTCCAACGGCCCGGAGGAGCCCCGCTGCTGTCGGGCTTTGCCGAGCTTCGAAGATTGCCCAAAGGATTCGGGAGCCTAAATATCCAGAAAGCGGACTTTATGTGTAAAAGGAAGCCTCGACCCCCGGGAGCTTGCGTTTCAGCCCAATGAATAATGCCAAGACTTCCGTGACAGTCGGGGCAATAGATCATCGAATTTCCCTCAAAGGAGGAGAAGCTTATTACATAGCACAAATATGCGGTCTCTGAATCTATCGTCTTCGGGGGGGATAATTTTATACGGAGATAAAATATTCTCCGATAAATTTAAATTTCAAACCTTTACCCAAAAGAAGGAATTTTCGGGATTTTGGTGCCTGCACAGGAGCATGGCGAAACTTTTTATTTTTTTTTTTTTTTTAATAATAAAAAAAAATGGAGCTCTCGCGTCTGGGCCCGTCCCTTTTTTCATCCTGTTAACCGCGTCCCATTGCAAAACAAGTAAATCAATAAAAGCTACTAATAACCTAGAAAACATTTCAATTAATATGCGTTTAAATCTAATGTTTTCACTTCGACTAATACGTTTGCTGGAGTTTGAGGGTGTCCGGTTTTTATGTGTTTCAGTGCAAAAATGGACTATAGAAATCTGGACTGTTCTTCGGATGCTAAGTCAACAGCGGGGAGAAAAAAAAAAAAAAAAAAAAAAAAAGCAGAAATTCCGACACTGATATATTGCTGCAGCAAATTTACCGCCTGAAAATTTTATTAATGTTCGGATTAAAAAAAAAAAAAAAAAAAAAAAAAAAAATCAATGAATGAAAATAAAATTAGAAGATTGAATGCGTGGGCTGCATTTTTAATTATAAATGCGATGTTAATTATAAATAATCGAATGGAAGAAGTTGGGATATGAAAAAGGTTCGACGTGTGTCCCCCCCCGTCGCAAAACGGCACGAAAACCAGAAGAAATGACTTTTTTTTTAACGTTGGGAAGTCAGGGAAATTTATATTTTATTGGAAATTGAAAGATGCGCATGATATAAAAAGGCGCGGGGGGGGAGGGGGGGAAATGTATCCGCGCGCGTCCATTTCGCTTGCAGCTTTCAAAGGCGGCAGGAACTTCGATTTGGGATCCTTTCGCGAAATGTCCACTTTCGGTTTCCGCGTCGGGCAAATTCCCTGCGGCGAGCGTCGGACCGAAATATTCGAAAATTCATCCCGAGCCGGATTCGAAATTCCGCCGCCCGTACGGTGAAACGAAGAAACTGAAAAGGCGAAAAACGTAAATGTGAGGGAACACAACCTTTGAAAATAGCCCGTAATAACAAATTATATAAAATTCGGTTAAAAATGCACCGAATGTCGGTAACTTTTTTTTTACCGATTTTATATAAAGCATCACTTTCTAAAGCGATATTTACGTTTTAAAGATCCATAATTTGGTGTCTGCTCTCTTGAAAATTTGATATAATAATTTAAGCGTGTACATTCGCATTAATACGAGAAGTTTTTTAAAGCATCCCGTTCATTTTCCAATTTCTTCGCTTCTCCTCCCCGAGTGTATCCGAATTTTTTTTTTTTTTCATATTAGTGCCACCGATGACCCAAAAAAAGAAAATGGGAAAAGTCGCAGAGTTATCAATTATATCCCGGTGATGTAATCTAAAGTACATTATATGTAATAATTATACAAATTATTGTATTAATAACGTTTATGAATATTATTAAAACGGCAATAATAAGATAATAAGGATTATTATAGCGTTATTATTATTTTGAGGTTCTCGCAGCTTTGCTTCTTCTAATTGCCGGCTTCAAAGGAAATTACGCTTGAAGCTGGCTAAAAAAGGTAACGGATAACCAGTTAGCAATATCCGACTGTTTGCGAGATTTTCATCGGCTGCCGGAAGTTTTTCTAATCGGCGTACAAAATAATTCAGGCAGGGAGCATATGCAAACCGTAAAACGTCAATCCACGTGGCAGCGGGAAGGATTCGGCGTGTTCGCGGGGCGTTCTGTGATCCCGCCGCCGGTCTTGATGCCACGGTCTTCGTCCTTTTCCCTGCCCCGTCCGGAAAGAGAGGAAAACCATCGATTTCTGTTGCTCGCTGTCGCGTTTGAAGTGAAATTAATAACCTTCTCCCATTTTGCAATTTTCATCCAAACACCGGGAACCCTTCACATAATAAATTCAACCATTTAATAAGAAATATTATTTCGATAAGAAACCGGGGGGAAAAAAAAAAAAAATAATAATTTTTCCTTTTAATGCGCATATCTCGTTAACTGATGACTTCATACTAGAAGCAAGTTAAATAAATTATTTCCCCGCCGTTCGGCTTCAGCAACGGGACGTCGTTTGCGGTGCGGAATTTTGGATGGGAAAACGGCTGAGGAGTCGTTAACGGCTGTCAGCGTTAAAGAGATCATCACTGGAATGGTGGAGAGTCATGGCGGGCGAACCAACAGACTTTTCGTAGCTGGAAGCCAGCGAAGAAATATTCATCATCTAAAACGGCTTTTGTTTTACTTTCAGTACAGCAAACATGGCATCGGAGTAAAGACGTTTAGATTGTGTTATTAGCTTAAAACGAACTTATAACTGGATTGTGAAGAAATAAAAAATATTAATAATAAAAAAAATGTAAATGATTTATGACTTCTAATTCCATTAAAATACTTTGTTTCTATTTCTTTTTATCATTCCATTGCAGGTATTTGAGAACGTGTGTAGTTAGGATATTAGAATTCGGCCCATTACAATTCTAGTTGGGCGGTTAGACAACTTAAGAGAGGAATGGTCAACAGACCATTGTTATTTAATTATAAAATGAACTCCCATTATAAAGCACACTCAATGTAAACGGGAACGAGAAGGATTTTTTTTCCCTCAAATAAAGGGATAATTGCTACATAGATTTTTTTAAAAGCACACGATAGAGCTATCTCCTGACAGGGGCAGAGCCTAATCAGAATTTTTATACAAAAAATTAAAAGGCCTCAGATAAAATCGGCTTTTCGTTGTCCGATTCATCGCATAAAAAGATGCGATCTGCCTTGTACTTTTGCCGCAATAATTATAAAAATACTTGGTCGACGAGGTTTCCGCAGCCTGCACGGGATCGGCCATTTGCAGATATCACGCGGGAAACGCATATTCGTCGGCAGATATTTTTCTCCAAATAACACAATGGATGGGTGAATAATGCGAAACGGGCTCGTTCAAAATTAAAAAGCGGCTTATTTTTCGAATACTTCTCCTGCTGTCAGGGCGGACGATCCGCTTTGAGGGATGGAAAAAGAGATTTCATTGACGATGGAAATTTCGCTTATACCGTACCGTTCGGTTTGAGCTTCTTTTTGCGTTTCCATTGCGGAAGTGCCATGCAAAAGGTGTTTTCCTAACCCGAACCGACTTGTGCAGCCGTGATCTCTGCTCGATTCGGCCGCAAAAACACTCGTTCGACGTTCACGATGCGTTTTCCGGTGATCCGCGGCGACTTTTCATCTTTTTCGTTTTAATTAATACCTGGGACGGTGAAAACGTGTGAGCGAAGTGAAGGAAGGAGAAAACGCGAAGACGAACGCCCCAAAACGGAGCGAACTGTGAACTTTTTCGATTGCAGTGCAAAGAACTTTCTGCGTGGCTCTGTCCCGAAGGAAAAGGCTGTAAACCTTTCGCGTGATCATAAAATTTCGGGAGGCTTTCGTCTCTCAGGCCAACCTGTAATAAGTTGCTGCATGAGACGAATAAAAAGTTGCGTTTCGGCCCAATAAGAAGCAAGCTGTCGCACGAGAAATTAATCAAGATGTTACATATTAAGGTGAAACATTCAGGGTCTGAAATCGTTTTTTAACTGCCTACAACGTTTCTTTTTCGCCACTCTGCGGAAAAATTAGATTAATAAATATAAATCTGAGAACCATTAAGGAATTATCGTGGAAAAAGAAATATTTTACCAAATGATCTTTGTCTGGTCAGCCACATACAACCGCAAATGGTCCTGATTCAATTACAGCTATAAGAAAATTGGTTTAAACTCTTCACTAAGAAAGGATTTGCATGATAAATACGTTACTTCTGTAAATATGGTTATATAAAATTTATAAATTTGTTTAACAATAAAATTAAATTTTACAAAACAAACTTTTTGATAATATATCAAAAATAACGACGCCATTGTCCAAAAATTGATTTAAATTTTGCAGTGGATTATTCATTTGAACGGTACATATTCAAAAAGGTAAAGCTTGTTTATATATATATATATATAAATGAATAGTGAGATAATCATAAATCTCTTAATTAGACATCAATTAAAATTTAGTGCTTTATAAAAAACGGTTGATGTTATATATAAATTTTTAAAGTAAGGTACATAATATCCATTTGCTGAATGCATCATTGATTTATATTTAAAAAAGTTTCTGAACCAAAAAAAGAAAAATGTATGAAATAAATCAATGATTCTCATTCAGGAAGAAGGCAATTTTTTACATTAAACAACAATATCGGATTCGGATGAAGCAGAATTATTAATCTTTTTTTTATGTAGCCCTAAAAGTTAAGTTTCCACTATCGGACTTGCAGCCGAATGTCCATATCGGAATGGAAAAATCATTGCGGCGAACCTTTTTCAAATCTGCAGGGAGTTCTGTAACCGGGGAAGTAATACCGTAAGACAATGAAAATCTTTTGAGCGATTTGTGAAATTAAATTTTGCCCTCATTACGAGCCTTCGGTTCCCTTTGGAGGTTCATTCAAAAATTGATAAATATTAAGCGGACCTTCATAAATCTTTCCCAAAATATATTTAAATTTTGAAAGCGATTATTTTGGAAACCATATATCTTCCCATAATTAATCCACAGCCGAAGAATACTAAAATATTACCACTTTCTTTCATCGTTTAGTTTTGCACCGTTTACGGAGCTATTAAATGTTTCTGTCGAAAATTGTTTTATCGTCCAGATAAAAATCAGCACCATTTAATTTCCACAGTGGAATTCAACGGTTTGGTTTAGCATTTAATGGCGAAGTAACAAGAACCCTCTGAAACAATAGCCGCGAACACCGACAATTCAGCTTTCATGTTAAAACACTGCGCCCATAAATGTAGTTACGTAAATACATTTGCCTTATGAAAATTCTTTTTCCACACTTCTCCAGCCGACATAGATTTAAAATAATTAAAAACGCCTTTTTAAAAAAGAAAACTATTATGCGAATTTCAATTGATAAAAATTTAACGAAATAATGGGATTGTCACTGGACATGGTGGAATTTGCCAGGTTCGACACCGTGATGAAATACAGAAAAAAAAGTCCGAGTTCTTTGGTTTCTTACATTGCACGCGTTTTCCGTACATTCGATGCGTGGATTTCAAAAAAATTTTCTTTCCCGTTCGCAGTCTTTTTTGAAAAACAAACCTCAAATACTTCGCATTTCAGTATGAAACACGCGTATCTATATTGCGAACTTTGAATTTTGCAGATGAAACTTATAATAAAATCGTTAACGACACAACAGCGAGTTTTCAGAGGACTTGTATATTGGGAAAAAAAAATCCATTTATTCGATGGTTTAATTGTGAACGTTTCAAATTTATGCCTGCGGCGATTGAGCTGATTAATTCCTCTCTTTAGAATGGTTAATGACTGTTACACAATTAATAATAAGAAATGAAGGAGACCTGTTTAAAATTCATCCCCGGTTTGATGGATATCGAGTCCGGGTCAGAGTTTGGAAACAGTTTTTGACTTCGTTTTCGGGCAGAGCCGAGGCGCCGGTTCGGACGATGCAACTGCGATCGCCGCGATCGGTTTGCGTCGGGAAGACGTGTAAACGCAGTTTACAGAGGGCGGTGAAAGGAAGAGGAAGCGGGCGGGAAGAGACCCCAAACGACGTTACCCTTGAAATGTAAAACTCCGGTAAAAATAATCGAAACGTGATCCTGCTGTAAAAATTTGATGCCGAAGTTAGATTTAAGCCACTTAGGTAGATTTCAAACATAAACTCCGTAATAATATATCGATTCGATAAAAGCCGAGCGCGGCACGTTTTCCGCAGGAGAACTTTAAAGCTAAGGTGAAAACTTAATTGGCGCCTTAAGAACAATCGTAGAAGAAAATGAAAGTACCTAAGCAAGGCGAATACCTGGCCGAGGCAACCTTGAGGTACGAACCAGATTTCATCGTTTTCGTCATTATGCAACGGACCCGTGGAATTAGCATGAGATGTGTGGAGAGGTCGAAGAGCCCCACGAGGCAGTGCCGCCTTCGACGCATACGCAATGCACCCTTAATTTACAGGCCGAATCCACGACGTTTGCGTGATATAATGTAAGGTAAACGCGAATAATAAGCCAGATAAAATTATTTTTAAAAGGTTCGGTCCGAATGATGAATGGAACCGTAACTATTGGTGGTAAACCGTAATGAGATTGTTTCTTTGCGAATCGGAACGGAACTTGGATTTTTTCAAGATTTCCGTCGTCCTCTCGAAACCAGTTTCGGAAAATTTTTCGGGCGCCTCCCAAAGCGTTTGCTATTTTGAATGAAATTTTCGATCGTGAGACTCAAAGGTTTCTCGATTAAGGTGATTTCGAATGTGAAGGCGCCTCGTTGCTTTTGCATTTGAGCTTTGGATCCGGGGTTAAGGAGGTTGAAGGGCACGACCCGACAGCACGAGGATGGCTGAAAAAAAATTCAGAGCTGAATTAATTAAATAGTGAAAACTAAAATGCATATTTATCCTTGCCTTTTTTTTTCCTAATTATCACATTCCCACTTGAGCTATTAATATTGGATCACGTTTCGAGAAGAAAATTCACCTCTTTGTATTCACGCGAAATATTGAATTTGTACAATTTTCCCTGTTGAAGTGCAGCATCGCTCGATTTTTCCCAACTTGAATCGACGCGAGACAAATTGATCTGTAATGCTTTCAGCTCGTTAAAAACAAATGAAAATGAACACGAGTCTGGCTCGCAATGAAGGATCGGAGTTAAAACATAACATACGAATATTTGATACAAAGACAACGCTTCACAAGACGGGAATATGCGCGCGTAAGCTTTTTTTTGTTATTCCATGTTCAAAAGCATGAGAATGGCTTATTTCACATCAAAACTGATGAAGTTTTACTTGTTTTTTCTAGGATGGAATCCAGTAACGAAGCCATGCGGAGACTGCTTGCATCTGACATCAAACCAGGCGGTTTCACGTTTTCTTATGTATATATGTTTTTAATAGTGTTACAGAAACATGTACGGACGTCTGCGTAAAATTAATTGAACACATCCTTGATTATACACGGAGGCATTTCTTTGTTAAGACAATAGCTGTAATTTTATCCCTTCACTATAAGCTAATAACTGATTGCTGCATTTGGCGTTATCCGTGGAAAAATTAATTTTTATTAATACTTGAAAGAATAACTTCTCAGTTTTTGCTTAATTAATGTTCATGTTTTCCAGAATCTCATTATTAAATAATGCTTTGATTTATTATCGAATTTTGTCATTATACCGACTAAATCAATGCATGAACTGGAATTTTAGCATCAAACATTGTGATAAATATAGATTTCATTTTCTGTTTAAGTAGTAGATAATAATTAGGTGGGTAGGGATAAGCGAAATGAATAATTTTCTTTTATTATTCATGAAGATTACCAAGAGAAAGTATCAATGAAATGAGTAATGATTTAATTATTTTTACTACAATAAAGGATTCTTTAGAACAACTGTAAGAAACAACGAGATAATCAATTAGATTATGAATTACACTAATAAAAGAAATACATTTTTGCGTTTGAAAGGATTTCATAAATTTCTTATATTTTTCACCGTGAAATGTGCGCTTCTTTGCCTGAGCAACGATATCTCTCGATGAAATATATTTATGGATTGTGCAACTGTATGCATCAAACAATTAGCCGACGGCTCGAGGCGAACAACTGAAGAAAAACATTCCGAGTTCGAATATTGCAGACAAATTGTAAGTATTTTTCATGTTTTCAATGGCAAAATCATGCATATTCACAACGATGTATATTTCAAGCCGAATTTTGAATGAAACATTGATTTTAACCGACTACCATTTAAGTTTATTCATAAAAAAACATCCGAAGCCGAATTAACCTTCGGTTTGATCCCCAGCGGCGAAGGGGATGAAAATCATGCTAAAAGTTCATTGACGTTTTAACACAAGGCCGTTTGGATCATAAAGGCCGCATAAAATCGGTTAAGGAGCAAGAAAATCAACCCTTACACTGGGCAAAGTGCAATAAGGGCATAACTTTACAGCTTTGGAATTAGGCCAAACAGCTGATAGGAATGAAAGGGATGAAAAGGGTGAATGCCACTACGTAAGATTCACATTAATCCAGCCCTTCAATAGAAAGAGTAATGGCTTAACTTACCTTATTTATTGATGATGAATTTTTTTTCTCCTTTTATGCACAATCATTTATAGATGAAGTACAACAATATAATTTTTTTGCGTTGATAGTTAATTTCAGCTATAACTTCTTTTACGCTTTTCTGTTACAGATCTTTTTGGAGGAATTTAAATAAAAATTGTTGTTTAATGAGAACAAATTGGACGATTACTGGCTTTTAGCTCTCAAATATATGAAAAGTAATTATGATTCATCAGGTAAATTAATAAGTTTCATGTTTATTTAAATACATAACCTACAATCTGAAAGAAGGAACGAAAAAAAAAAGTAAAGAGAACCTTGTTTGCTCCCTTTATAATTTTTTTTTCAAATTATCGCCACCGTTCGAATATCTTACTTTGATATTTAAAATTACTACAAATCTTTTTTATTAATCAATTTACCTGACGGCAAATTATTAAAAAGAGCTTAATGATCTTTACAAATTACTTTAAGTTTAACATTTTTTTTTTTGTAAACGGACGACATCATGTAAAAGTTGAAGAATTTTATAAAGATTTCAGAGCGAACATTGATCAAAATGCTCGAAAAGGATCTTTTTTTAAGCAGCTGATAAAAAAAAAAAGAAAATACCTGAATTTAACAAAATAAAAGCCGGCCATTAAAATTAACTTGGGGAATTGAAATAGATTTTTCTATTTTTTGATAATTAATTATAAAACAATTTTAAAAGAAATTAAAACGAGCGGAGTCATATGTATTGTAAAAATATTTCCAAAAAATGGTAGCAAACAACTCGAAGGCAATTACTCCATACCATTACATGTATTAATTGTTAAAACCCATTTTTTTTTCGGATCGTTAAGTACTTAAATAAATTAAAAAAAAAAAAAACGTAAACACATAAATAAATCCATCGCTTTATACCGTAGTAGCTAATTCAATATTGTTTTAAAATTTTTTGAATTAACAGCTTACGATTACGATATGGAGGACGCACGTAAAGATCTGCAGTTGGATTATGCGGTGACAATGTTGCACATTCGACGCAGTGGGTTTCGAAAAAAAATCTAATCGCATTTCAAGATATATTTAAACGAATTTTGGGATTCTGTAAAAGAAAAAAAGTAAGATTTTTTTGACGACTATTTCAAGCATTTTCTTTTTTTTTTTTTTCTCGAATGAAGTAAATTTAAAGAAAAATATTTCAGCGAGAATCAAATTGGGTGCGAAATCCAGAATATATGGAGATGGGATTTAAGTAAGAAAGTTCGGCTCAAAATGCAAACGGAACCGGAAGCCTTGGGAAAAAAGGTCTTCCGCTAAGATTCAGGAACGGATCCCGAACCCCCCCCTCCCCCCCACTCCC